>JANHAO010000597.1:0-39474 GCA_026873985.1 Saraca asoca | reverse complement strand
GCGATGGGATGCGTTTTCAGTTTTGGTGGATGTTGCAGATATTCCAAGGTTGAAAGAGGTGCTTAGTGCAGTTTCAGAAGAGAAGTATTGGAAGCTCAAGGAGGGAGTAAGGGCTGTGAGGAGACATTTTACACTGAATCAGCCTGCTAAGAGGTACGATGTCTATCACATGATCTTACACTCAATATGGCTCAGGAGATTAAATGTCAGACTCTTTTAGGATTAGTTAGTTTTTAACCCCACAATATTTGATAGTATAGATTCAGTAATTTCTTTTTGGCCACTTGCCTTCTAGTAGGAGTCTGGCCAGTTTCATAGTTTGGCGGCCATTTACACTGTCTATATTTTTACTTGTAATGAGCTACACCAATTTTTTGAAATAGAGCGTTATTAAGGCTGGATTTAACATCGAGATTCGAGAGTTATAGACAGCCCAACTTAATATATATTCACTTGATGTTTAATGTATTGTAAAGTGTTTTTTATGGTACTTGGAATTACCGTAATGCAACCATCTTGAACATCTTTTGATTTACAACTATTTTATGAATTTTTTTTTTCATTAATTAAATACCAGGGTCGTTTCAAATGAAAATTGATATTTAATTAAAGATCAAGATCATATGAAACCTCCAACATTAAAAAAGACAAACAATACGTGGTTGGTGAAACAAGTTTGCCTTTGGTCAAGTAATAAAGCTGAGCAATTAAGTTCTATAGATTATATCTTAGATCCTGTGTGCACTATATCTGACTTATTTTGCCAAGCTAGAGATTGAACTGATGACGAATAATTTCATGGGTGGGAATCTGTCTCAAATTCTCTTGATATTATTAGGTGAGCTAATTAAGTAGATTTTGATGTTTCCAAACTCTAACCTACAATATTTTTCTACCATGAAACCTGGAGGAAATCATGCACATATGCAGCTGTCCAGTTGTTATGTCTAGTCATTACTATTACCACTACATTTAATCGTTTTTCAATATTAAGAACTTTCTTTGTACGTTAACAAGAATTAACCCCTGCAGCTGTAAAACGCATCCAATGCAATTAGGCACTTACAAAAGAAATGGAATATGAAATGCATTTGAAACTTGATTGCTTAATTAGTGTTATGTATAATCGTCTGAAGAAATGCCAAAACTCAGAATTAAATATGCACATAAAGAATAATAAATTGTTTTATTTACAGAATAATATTATTTGTACATATACAATCTCTTTTGTTTGTATCTGTGACATAAATTGAGTTAAATTAATTTATAGTACATATAGAATCAATTTAACTTAAATCAAGTCATATCTACATTATGTAGGCAAAGTATGATTTGTTCTTATTTACAACCCGCAACAAATTCTATAGAATACAGCAGTACATCAGGCAATATAACTTGTATACATTGTTTGGTGACACTTTAGGTATAAACTACCTAGTACCTAGCTAAATCTACACTTTACCTGAAGCCATGAGAAAGGCGTTCAATTCGAGATCTTAGCATGTCCCCAAATGATAGACGAGGACTTTCTCTTTCAGGCGAGTTCGTTCTGCTATTGCTGCTCTCATTCTTGATTTGCAGGCCAACAGGACCCATCTCTCTCTTCACCGACTCGATGAAATATCCAATGTCCACTTTGTTGCCTGATATATCTCTCACATAGAATGCATTCACAGACTTCTCTCCATGCGTTTCTACGTCAGCCCGGACGACGGCAAGGCCGTTTTCCCGGAGAACACGTGTTATGTCTGAGAGTAACCCTACTCTATTTTCTGCACATAACTCTAGCCGAACTCCCTGTCAAATGAGTGTTCTTTAGTTTAATGGTCACAATGATTGAGTTTATGGCAAAGAAATTCAAGTACCTCACAAACCCTGCGTTCAATGGCTGCCTCTAAGCATTTGATTACTCTTTCCTTCTCGCATTCTGTATTCAAAGCGCCGCCGTCTAAATGCCGGATGAAATACTCCTATATATAAACCCATTCCGTGTTTCACTTTATTAACGATGTAATTCTGAATCAAACTTTTGCAAATATAAAGAGATATAAAAAGCATATTTAAATAGATCAAATTTAGATAGATGCATATATCAGTGTGAGCCTAATGTCAATTCTGCACTCGGAACCCTAGCTAGCTAGAAGAGAAATCATAAGCATATATACCTGAAAAGCATAACCTGCATGGGCACTAATGGAAGCATGGAAGATCACGTACTGCATATCCGTAAGCGTGCATACGGTATCAAACATGAGCCTTGGCCGATCCTTACATTCTATACTCGCAATTGAATACCCCTTTTGCTCGCAACTCTCAATTGTCACCATCGGTTTTGTGCCCATCTCTGGCTCTGGCGGCATTTCCGGGGTGCTAGCCGCCGGAGACGGAGCCTCAAAATCCCGAACCGAAAACATAAGTTGGTGCAACCGCCGCTCCACGGTGGTCATGGTGCCTTCTCCCCCAAGAAACCCCGCCGTCTTAAAATCTTGTTGGTTGGCCAGCGTTCCAATTATGAAATTATTAGGGTTTGTGTTGGCGCGGAGCACGGTGGTGAGATGGTCTTCAATGGAGGCAAGGCGGGACGGATCATCAATAGGACAATGAGTAGATTGGTCGGAAATATAAGCAACACAAGCCAACCTGGCATTGTGGCTCCATGCATGAGCTTCAACAATGTTGCAATGGAGGTCGGCCAAGGCAGCTGAGATCTCGGAAAACAGACCGGGCCGGTCTGCTCCGGTCATTTCAATGGCGGTGTGCTGATCGCTTTGCGGAATATATGGGAAAACTTTGTTGGAATAGGCCTTTGTATTAAATGAATTATTTGGAGATCCTCTTGCTCTTCCTATGGCCTGCATGCATGCATTTCATATTTACCCTCTACCTCTCTCACTTCATATATATATAAAAACAGACATTGAAAACATTAATTAGACAATTAAAAAAAAAAAAACCTCTCTTCTCTTTTGAAATTTCAAAACTAATAATATGTTTTGTTTTTTAATTAATTTTAGGACTATATATATATATATATATATATATTGTTTTTGAAACAGCATGAAGGAGTATGAATTTGAAAGATTGAATATTTACCTGCTGGATGTAGCTAATGAATTTCTGGTCCGTAAGTTTGTTGCCATGTTCATCTCTAACATGAAACACTGCCATTTTTTCAAGAAGCTAAAAAAATGAAATCTTGCTGAAAATTATTTGAGCACTAATTAAATAGATTTGCAGAAATATACCATCCATGAACCAGCCAGCATCAGATGAGATGTAGCTTTTGCAGATTTGAAGGTTCATGTCCGTCAAAACCTGTACCACTTCCAGAAGTAGACCCTGTTTATTTACACTATCTACCTGTAAATCATCACAAGGGGATTGATTAGATCATTACAACAACTCATTGATTTCACACAGCTATGTCTAAATTGTTGCTGCGGCAACCACCACAAGCTACAACTATTATTGTGATGTAGATGAAATAATTGAATTGTCGCTGTAACCATCACAATTGCAGTCCTGTTGCCCTAGTATTCTATATTGTCTGCATATATACTTAAACATTTGAGGCTGCCAGGAATGAAGCTAAAAGAAAATTTTTGGAAGGCTTAAAATATTATTTATGAAGAACTTTAATAAAATATTTTAAATTTTAAAGGGTTATATATATAATTTTTTTATAAAAAAAGTTCCAAATTTTTGAAATTTTTTTTCCAACTTTTGGGTCCATTCCAAAACTAAACCACCCTTTGTACCTCACGATGGCAGAAAATGCAATGCAATTGCGATGATAAATACAGTTTAAAATGATAATCAGAAACATAATAAAATAATTCATCTGCCTTCTTAAAATCTAAACTATTATGATTTGGCAATACGTACCTTCACTACTGTGCAATCCTCCATGCTTTCATTGTCTATACAGACTCTGCACCTGGGATGTATGAAGAACAAAAAGGTGGGTCATCACCGAAGGCTTTTATATATATATATATATATATATAACATGAAGAATTTGAAGAGTTTCTTACGTTGGACCATTTATTCTTTCTGGGAGAGTATCAAACTCAGGATCAAAGTAAGGCCAACAAACTTTCTTCATGCTGCAAATTAGTGATACAATTTAATTGTCCGTGAATAGAGTTCCAAAAAGACGTCGAAAAATGAAAAAGGAAATTGTTAAAAAAGGAAGAAAAATGAGCGAACAATATATATATATATAATATATATATATATATATGAACGTTGCACCTTAATTGTAGGACAACGTGTACTATTAAAATGTCTAAGGCCTAAAACCCATTAGGTGCAGTTAGTACTGATAAGATTCTTAATTTCTAATTTAGCAAAGCAAATTATATTTATCTTTTTGATGACTGATTGAAAGATGTTAACTTTATCCTGTAAGTGCGGCTAAATATAGTCTTATTATTTGTTTTTGTCCTAATAATGTAAACCTTGTATTCTTTTCCACCCTGCACAAGGGAAAATGATGCAACTGCGTTGGAAATAGAAAAATGTGCTGAACTATAGCTAAGAACCATTTGTATTAATTCCACAAAAATATGCAGATTAGAATTTAGTGTAGCATGCATGTCAATAAGTATTTACCAAAGTAATGAAATCCAATTGGAGAGGTACAAGTACCAATCAGATTCATCACCGAGGTAATGGGAATTTACAGATTTGGGAAACTGTGAAAGCATAACACAGAAAGTGCAGCTAACTTACACAGATAATGATTAGGACGAGGCTGGAGAAGCCCAGTTAAATACCAACCCAGCAATGCCAGAAAAGAGAGAGAAGAATTAAAATGCCAATTCTCTCTCTCGAAAACAAAAACTTGTCAATATTAATTTGATGATTCTGATGTAAATATATATAGATCAGGTAGGAAGAGAGAGAGAGAGAGAGAGAAAGATGGGATACATGATTGGCTTAAATGATTAATTAATCGCGTGATGAATCATGTGGACGAGAATGAATCAAAGAAAAATCACATGAAGTTGGGAAGGAAAAGAAAAGGACACGTATAACAGTCAAATCAAACATATCGAAACCTCGTTTGATTTTTTCTCATTGTTGCTCGAATTCATACCATCCATTCCCACAATTTTCTCCTTAATTGTATGTCAATTCCCTAATATTTGAGCGATCCTTAGCCAAGTTTTCCTTTTGTTACTGCTCATTTGTAGCAACACACAACTATATTTCACTTGCTAATAAAATGACATGTGAAAATTCAAAAAAAAAAATTGAAATTGATGAGAATTGAAAATCTGGCCAGTAATACAACGTGATTTTCAGACAATTACTGATTTTCTTTTTGTTTTTGTTTTTTTCTTTTTTGACAAGGACAAGTTTTGTTTGTTGTGCACTTTTGAGGAGTCCTAATTCAAAATACTCCATCTCACTTCAATATACGCATGGGATGGTTTTTTTCCTTCTTTTGATATAAATGGTAGGGAACATCCTTGTGGTTGAAAAGTAGGAATACTACTCTTAAAACCCTGATACAGATAATAATGCTTATATAACTTGCAAAGTTTGATATTATCATCCCAAAGCAGAAAATTCAGATCGAAAAACTAAATGACTTGCAAAGTTTGATGTCACTATCCCAAAAGCAGCAAATTCAGATCCAAGAACCAAATGCCAATTGGTGAGAAGTTTCTGTATTGAGAAATCTCTTGGAACTTTAGCATTATAATCCCAACTTTGAAACACGCTACGTGTCTTGAAACGTGTTTGAATTGGTTTTAAAGTCAACTAAAAACATTCATTTTGATTAATCCCATGATTTTGGTATCATCATCCTTATCGGGCTGAGTCATAATGCAACTTCAGGTTTCTCATTAACTGGCAGTTTATCTGCCATTTGAGAACAGGACCTCGTTGAAAAATGAAACTTTCGGATAAGATAGATGAATGTTAAGTACAAAGAATACGCGTTCAACAATTTTTACAGCAAGGAAGCTACAATTGCTTCACACTCAAACCAGAAACCAATTCTACCTAACTTATCATAGAGACATGAATTATGTTATTATTGTCATGAAAAAATGTTAGTCACACAAATTTCCAACACTATCTTTCAATTTTGTATACTTGGCATAATCCGAATCCTTCAAAATGCGAAGTTATTTTAACTAAAGTATTCCATATATATAAAAACAAAAGATAATGTGTACACATAGAACTACTGTATTACTATATGAAGTATGAGGCGAGGAGGACCGCAGGTTCAACATTCAAGAAAGCTATTGCGCTTCACTTCCAGCAAAGATGAAATAGATGCAAAATAAAGATGATGTAGGGGAGACTAGACGAGGGAAAGTGGACGATAAAAAGTGGGAACGGATGGCTTTCCTAAGAAAATATATAAAATTGAAAGCCAAAAAACATAAGTATGCAAATTGGAAGAACATAAAACTACGGAAACTTCTAAAAACCATGGAATTTAACTATACCCTTGACAAAAAAGAAGGCGCAGATGAGTTATGGCATTTGGGACTGTTAGTTCCATTGGACCTACTTCATCACATTTTTAAGCAAAATTTCCACCAAACCAGCCTATATCTTCGGTGTTCCCTTTACTCAACTCAACATCCTCCTCCAAAGGTTCTACCAGTCAAAATGCCAAAGAAATAACTCAAAAAAATAACAATAACATCCCTTAAAATTGAGATGTCACCTATTCCTCACCACAAAGAAGCCTACGACCCCAGAATTCAAGTATGGTTATACCAGGGTCCAACTGCACCATTCACATGCCCATTGCTGTGGATCCCTACACCATTTGGGATAAGGGAGGGAGGCAGACCCACAGACATTGGAGGTGAAGCAGCAGGATATAATCCATGGTTGTGCGGAAGACCATGGGGACTCAAGAGAGGACTGGCAGCCGGATTTCCTTTACGTTGCTGAAAGGCATGGATTTGCCTCAGCCCTTCTTCATGAATACGTGATAGTATTTCCAACTCTTTCATTGATAAAGCATCCAGACCAGCACCATATAATGGGGCATGGCGAGACATTTCCTCCTGAAGTGAAGCTTCAAGTGTGTGAATATATTGCTGCAAAAGAAACGCAGAAATATCAGTCCAACCATAGTTCTATCAAGTATAACAATAAAACCAATAGTGTGTGTGTGGACGATAAAAAAAAGAAAAAAAAATCAAGAATGGCATTAAAATTCTTTCTCCGGGGAAAAAATTACTACAGCTGAGGTGGAGAAATCAAATTCATCTACATAGAATGCAAGAATCTACCACCATTGGTGGGATGGATTATTCATCCAATATTATCAACAATATCAATTTAATTACATGAATAAATCATGGTTTCCCAAAAAAGCTGCTCATTAATCCAATAGATGTTTGACTGTTTTAGAACAGCAAACAGCATCAGAATTCAGACCAAGCAGACTGAAAATATTCATTGACATAACATGGAAAGTAATTCAAAAGAGGAATCATCATAACTTGATATTGCTTAAAGTCCTAAACAATCAGGACGAATAAACATACCAGAAGATCAATAATAACAATCGAAACATATAAAAGACAAAAACAAAAGGCAGAATCTCTATTGTTAGCCAAACCTGGCAAGCCTGCAATTTTGATTCCATGCCATCAATATATGCTTCACACCTAGCAATCTGCTCTTCCTTCTCCCTCTTCTCTTCCTCAGTTTGCCCGACTGTTTGTGTCAGCCTTCGAACTTCATCCTCGAGTGATTGCCGGATTTCTTCCCAAGTTACATTCTCTGTTGCATATCTTTTCAGTTCTTCGTCAAATCTCTTTCGTGCAACTTCAGCACTCTTCAATCTTTCAGCAAGCGCATTTTTCTCCTTGACTACTTTCTGCACATTATAGAAATCAAGATGAATTTAATATCTAAACCCATTGGACAAATAACAGCAAACTAGTAATCAATTCACATAGTAGCTCATGATTGTATAAGGCAGCAATGAGTAAGCTAATCAGTGAAACAACAAACCTTTAATTCATCGCGTTTCCGGGACTTCAGTTGTGAAAGTTGTGTCTCTGCATCATGAAGACGGTCTTGGAGAGCTTTCTTCTCTGCAGATAGCTTTGCTGTTTCATCATCCCGCTCTGAGCGAAGCCACTCAAGCTGACTCTCAACTTCTTGTTTTTGTTCCAATAGCTCCTTCTTTTCCCAAGAAAGTCGATCCATTTCAGCCTTCATTTCAGACTGTCAATCATGAAAGACCATCAAACCAATATTCTTTACTAAATAGCAATAAACAAAACGGGATGGCCCTAGTAGATTATCAATTATGACAAGATCTACCTTGAGATGATTGTTTGTGGCTTCAGATTCACTCAGCTTTTGTGATAAAATAGCTTTTTCCCTAGCCATGTTAGAAATCTCTGCTTTCCTTTCTTCACGAATGCGTATATTTTCATCTTCACTAGCACATAGCTGGTGCCACAGAGCAGCCCGATCAACATTTGCAAGTTCAGCAACTTCACGCATCAGACCCAAAACGGGTCTGATTAATACCTGCTCCTCACATACCATTGTAACCAAGATATCCAAATCAAAATCGCCTTCACGACAATTATCTGAAGTGCTAGTGGCCCGGTCAACAAGTCTTTTTAGCATCCTTCCTCGATAGGATTCATTGGCATACCATCTGAACAATATTGTGTACAGCAGCTTCACAAATTCTTTCACACATGGGTCTCTAGACATGGCCAATTCTTCAGCAAGACCAAGAACTGAAGTAAAATCGTCCCTTTGAACTCCCCATTGCTCACTTGCACCTCCCTCTGAAATAGAATCTGAATGCTGAAAATGATCAGCAATGCATCTAGCATTTTTAGTTAATCTATGAGAGAGGCGTCTTTCCAAAACCAGGGCTACGGATTGAGCCAGAAATGCACCTCGAGCCACAGCTTTCTCAAATGTTAGAGAAGCTTCGACAGCAAGACAAGGAACAGATAACATCTCAATCAGTATATAGATATCAGAAAAATGACAACCAGCATGGATAGTCTGGTCATCTACCGCAGGCAGTCCAGTAGGAGCAATGCCATGTTCACCAAATATGAATAGCCCACAAGGCAGCGCTGAGCAATTGTCGCCATAATCATCATCACAATCTATATCCCTCAGCATAGTTTCAGCAACATCCCCCCAACTATTGATAGTCTTACTCAAAAAGTCAAGGACACAAGGAGACACCTCAAGACCTAGACTTTTCAACCGGACACGAACAGATCTTACCTATATATATGGAAAAACATAAGTGGGAAAATTTTTATAGAGCACTCAGGAACAGTGATAGAAGAATATGAAATAAAATCCAGTAAAATTATGTTCATGCTTACTGCTTCAGGAAGATGTTGACACTGAGAAGCCGCTTTGAATATGAAATCTATAGCTGCAGCAAGGGGTTCATCATTTAAGTCCATCAAAAACTCAAATGATTGTAATAAAGCACTTTCCCACACTTCACTGCCACACTCC
Organism: Saraca asoca; assembly: GCA_026873985.1. Classification (NCBI taxonomy): domain Eukaryota; kingdom Viridiplantae; phylum Streptophyta; class Magnoliopsida; order Fabales; family Fabaceae; genus Saraca; species Saraca asoca. Next base: position 29,973 of record JANHAO010000597.1, on the reverse strand, counting down.
AGTTGACTAAGAGCCCCAAAAACCTAGGAAATCAAATATGCCATCAACGAGAGAAAAAACAATGTTGTCATACACACAGTTGTTTGGCTAAGATAGAGATACAATACAAGGCATATCTAAAATTTGAAGATTGCTTTCCCAAGCATTATATAAATGTTATAGAAGAATACAGAAAAGGCAATGTAGAGAAGATACTTTTAGCAATCTTACAGGTATTCTCAAAGATGGTTCTGCATCCGGCTTTTGAAGTCGCTGAAGAAGGGCACAAGCAGCCAGTGGATGTTCCGAATGCTCAACCAATTTTGGTACCAGAGCCACTAGGTCTCCTTGCAGATGCTTGGGAGCTTTGTCCAATACAAGAGAAATTTTCTGCGCAGACTGAGGCCACCTTCTTGGCTCAGGACAGCCTTGGGGAATGGCACTATCCAAGGCTCTTAGTGAATTTATGATCAAACCTAAGAGCTCCTCAGACTGTTCTGAGGACTTGGTCTGAAATATTTTATTCACAATTAAAACCATAAATATATCATGAGAATCACCTCTAAAGAATAAAATTTCTACCTTTGAACGGAAGGATGCATTTTCTGAGCTGACAGCAGAGGTTTCTGGTGGACAAATAGGCTGTCCAGGAAGAGCTTTTTTCTGAATACCATTAACATTTAAATCAGAGCTTTGGACAGCAGATGTACTGCTACTTTCTTCAGCAACCGAATCCAATCTCTCATAAACAGGAAACTGTGAAGATTCTGTTGCTCCATTTTCTCTATCACATTCCTTAGGACTAGCAGTTCCACTGTCATCTGGAGAAGGTTTTGAGCATGCATCAAGAGAATCATCAACAGAACTACCTTCAGAAGGTTGGCAGCACTCCACCATTATATCCAAGAGTAAATCAATGATTGCCTGCTGCAGGACTTTAACTCCCATAAGCAAATTCATCAAACTAGGGGAAGATGGATCAACCTTGGTAACCTTCTTCCCCTCACAACTACCCAATAGCTTAGTTGGAAGAAGCAAACGCTTTACTTTGGCAGGATCATCAAGATAAACCCTGAGTCCAGTCACAAACCCAGCAATTGCACCAGCGTCCATTAAAAGCTTTTCTCTTAAAGTAACCTGTGGACGTAAAGGATTATCTCCATATGTTAGGTGAAATCCAGCTCTGGAAAGAAGACTTCTGAAAACATCTTCTTCATCTCCACTCATTCCTTCACTGTCTTCAGAGTCAATTAGTTCATCAGGATCAGTTGTCAAAGCATCCTGATCATCATCTGAAGCTAAAACCTGATACAATAAAGACCAAATTAAAAGAGCCACATGTAAGCATGTCATAAAACAAAGAATAACTTATAGTACCAATTGTAATGAAATTCATAACAAAACCTTCAACCATCATCAGAACTAGTAACAGACCAAAATGGTCAAGTGCAAAATCATAGAATCATGGTGAGATTTCGCTTATATTCAGCTCATCATATCACTCAGGTATGACACACAAATATACATACAAGTTTTGTTGGATTTTAGAAAGTCATGTGGACGCAAGATTACAGGCAGCAGAACAGACTTCCATGATACTACAATAATAGAACTGAGGGAGGAGAACAACTTTTGTAATCCAATAACTGATGACAAGAAAGCCCTTCTACATTGTTTATTGAAATTGAAACAAATATTGGTTCATTAGGAGGAGCTCCTTTCCATCATGTTGAAAACTTATCTTCAGAATCATAAGTACATGTCATAAAACAAAGAATAACTTATAGTACCAATTGTAATGAAATTCATAACAAAACCTTCAGCCATCATCAGAACTAGTAACAGACTAAAATGGTCAAGTGCTAAATCATATAATCATGGTGAGAGATTTCACTTATATCCAGTTAATCATATCACTCCGGTATGAGACACAAATATACATACAAGTTTTGCTGCATTTTAGAAAGTCATGTGGACGCAAGATTACAGGCAGCAGAACAGATTGACTTCCATGATACTACAAGAATAGAACTGAGGGAAGAGAACAACATTTTTTATCCAATAATTGATGACAAGAAAGCCTTTCCACATTGTTTATTGAAATTGAAAAGAATATTGGTTCATTAGGAGGAGCTCCTTTCCATCATGTTGAAAACTTATCTTCAGATTCATAAGTAACTGAATATACCATATTTAATAGCAAGTAAATGTTCAGAGAAGGAGGTCATGGTTTCTAATTAATATGTTCCAATTCTATTCTACACACAGAATGTATGGTAGATGCAAAACCAGAATCTACATCTTAAAGTGGGTGCTGCATAAGAGGCAGAAAGGCTAATGGTCAGATAAATAGCTATGAACTATGACTAGTTTCATTGCAAAGAATTTACAGACTCATCCTATAGACAGCTAGAGGAAATAGAAAAATGGGAGGAGGACAGAGCACGCACATGTGTACACACTTAGACACAGAGCATACAACAATTATCAGTAGTGTGAAAACCCAAGAAAACTGACCTCTAAGTCTGAAAACTCAAACCAAGGGCAGCAATCCAGTATTTCACAAACAAAAACAACAGTGTCACGCACAAGAAACCCTGCATCTGCTTCCAACATATCAGAAACTTTCATGAATTGCAAAACAGAATTGTTCCATGTCTTTGTACAGATAGAGGACTCCTTCCACACTGTCTTGGCCGGATTCTTTTGATTCACCACAGCCATCCTGTATCTGACCCAGAAGTTTTTATCTGAATCACTACCAATGGCCTGATCACTCTCTAAATATATACATATAGTGTCAAAGGACTCATAGACACCTGTGTCATGCAGGGATAAGCTTTAACAATACTGCATAAATCTACAGTTACTACTTCCAATGAAGAAAATGCAGTATAAAATGTTCAAAAAAAAAAAAAACACACACACACACATACCAATACGAAGCTCACATCCACCGGCCTGAAAAAATTTACTGAATATTTTCCGAGTCTCCATTATTTCCTTAAAGGATAGGAAATTTTCCACTTTCCACGTAAACGAGCTTCTTTTCCCATACTTATCAACAAGGGAATCACCACTGGTTAACTCAGAATCATAATCAATAAAATCCTGCATTATTGATGTGTCCTTCAATATAAGAACTTCTGCAGAGAAGACAACAGTGTCCTGAACAAGAAAACCCGAATCTTGATCAAATAGACTAGTAAGAGTCACAAACTCACGCCACCCCCAGTCCTTTGCGGCTTTGGAGTAGCGGTTTTGAGATTCTTTGGTGACAGACTTCTCATCCATCTTCTGGTTCACAACTGACAACCGATGACTAACAAAACAACTCCAATCACTGGAAGCATTTCTTGAATCTGTAACTTCAAGAAACACTGAAAGGTGGCATGGAGGCTGAGACTGCCCTGATAGCATGAAATGAAATTTCATCAGGCCCAGCTTTTATCACAACTACTTAAAAGATCCTGAGTGAGAAGGACCAGTGTAAAACGATCATCACTCAAAGTGAGAAACAAGATCTAAAATATAATCCATGTTTGATGGATGGAAGTTACACCAACTTGATATTATAAAAAGGTGCCTAAATGCAGCAACACAGCTTCATTCGAACAATTACCCAAAAAAGGGTCATGTGTCAGGGAGTTATTGACAAGACATCAATAAATAAATTCACAAATGTTTAACATTTCTGATAGCTATAACCAAGCAAGTGGTAATCATAGATGGCATACCTCTGGGATAAACAATAAGACGACAATCCCTATTACCAATCTGAAACCTCCTGCTCTTGATGCAAAGACCTGTAATTTTCCTCTTCTTCAATATGTCCTTCAACCTTGTGAAATTCTCAATCCTCCAAGTGAACTTTCCCATATGGCCATCTGATTTCCTAGCCCCACTGGCACTTCTCCCAGCAACTAAAGCCCCATTCTTAGAGAAGCTACTAAACTCCTTGATCACATGGAATGAAGTACTAAAAACTGCAGTGTCGTCCACAAGAAAGCCTGAATCAGTCCCCATAAAATCAGACATTTTCATATAATCATTCCAGCCCAAGCTTGTATTGTCACCACTCTTATTATCAGCCGCAAATCGTCCATATGAATCCCTATGCATGTGATTAGACCCTGGCTTCTGGTTCAAGACTGACATTCTAAATAAACACCAGCAACTCCTATCAGACAACATCACCGTCTTGTCTGTATCCTTGCTTTCCAAACACATTGACAGATACTCAACCCCATTAACCGAGCTCTGATACACACTAATCCTCAAATTGCATTCCCCAGCTGGGAAAACCGGGCTCATTATTTTTTGAGTTTTTATCATCTCCTTAAACAAACTAAAATTATGGACTTTCCAAGTGAATTTTCCACTCAAGACATCGGACACAGGACCCGCAACAACAGAGGAAGATATTATAGATGACGAAGATGAAGATGATGATTGTAATTCATTATTATCTCGAGTGAAATTAACAGACTCATTAAGAATAAGTATATCAGCTATTATTAATACTGAATCATTATTAAACATATAGCCCAATTTCGGATCAAATACAGTGGAAGAAGGCGTAAAATCGCACCAACCGTGGGATTTCTTCTTACTCGAAAAGCGGTGCCAAGAATCCCTATGAATGGTCTTGGAATCGTCGGCGACGTTGACGATTGCTAAACGGTAGCTAGCAAAACAATCCCATTTAGAAGATGAAGTGCCACGAGGGTCCATGATTTGGAGATAGACAGAGATGTAGCCAGGCAAAGCCTGAGAGTCACCCTTAGGGTATACCAAGAGGCGGCAATCATAGCCTCCGACCTCAAAATACTTGCTCCACAGTGCCCTAGCTTTTATCCTCGCGAAATTATGTACCGTCCATCGGCAAAGGACGGAGTACTCACTTCTACGATCGACGGTAACGGTTTCCTGGGCACTGCCGCCATCACGTGAGCCAATAGCAAGGTCCTCCGCCGCGGCCGCAGACGAAACTAACACTGGTTTGTCCGACGACGAAGAAGACGATGATGAAGTGGCAGGCTGTGATTGGCCCAACGAAGAAGGTGCAGAAGATAAAGATGAGACTGCCTCAGACGAACTCTGTTTCATTGTTTTGGAGTTTGGTTATGGCTATTCTTTCCTCTGTCTAACTTTCCCGGTCTTGTTCATGGAAATGATATTCAGTGAGAACACACCGAGGAGGAGGAGGAGGAGAAGAGCGAAGGCGAGGAAAGGCTGATATCATATGGTGAGTGAGAAGAGAACAACGATGAGGCGCACGTTGGAAAACTTGCGCCATTTTTTTTTTTTCTATTTTTCCGCACTCTGAAGGCTTAGGCTTGATAATGTACAACCATGTTATGATACCACATTCTTTTGCGCATTTAGACACCGTTCATTTGATATATTACGGTGAAATCTTGCACGTGCACACATTTTGGGACCCATTTATGGGAAGATTCTACATATAATAGGACCACGTCAGAGACTGGAGGCTTAGTTTTATACAAACACAATTGCATTATTCTCACGATATTTTTCACGTCAATATGCACTTATCACCGTCCGATATTTCCATTTGATGACTGATACTTGACATTAAATAGGTTGAAATTAGGTGTGTCTACTTTTCACTCGCTTCCTTTGGCTGCATGATTTTAGCTACATGTGTGATTCCTTAACAAATGAAATAAAAAAAAATTAATGATAATAATAAGGGCTCGTTGCACAACTATAGCTCCTATTTATATAATCCAAATTGTATACTGGATGAGTAATATTGCGTATAAGTATCTTTTGACATTCAAAACAGCACAATGAAAAAAACCAAATTATATTTGACAATCAAAACAGCGTAAGGGGAAAAAAATAAAATTACATGAGTTTCAAAACTGGTCCTCATCAATCAATTTGACATCAAGACAGGAACATGTAGGAAAATAACTATTTCAGCTATGAATAGACCAACATGAAGTTTGACATAATACATTATCCCCCTCCTGGTCATAATTAGACCAAAATATACGACACCAATGATTTACATAACGGAAATTATAGTCATCTGCATGTTCAGTCCGGATATCGTTGTATAAGGATACAATAGAAGAAGACATCAAATCAGACACCTATGTTCTCAACAAAAATTTATAAGAACCCACTCAAGCTTTGCATTAAATATGCAATCCAAAACACCTTGATCTTACTCCAACAAATACACTAGAAAACATATGCGGGCAGCCCAACAATTGATGTTGAACAAATCACAATCTGTATCATAACAATGGAAGCTAAAGAAGAAACAAATCACTTGCCAGTCCTCTCACTTCAGGCAAGATGGTAGTGCAAGCCCGTGGCAAATGAAAGCCAGCACAGCATAAACTATGGCTAGAAGGAGGACTATAAGTGCAAGCCTGCAACAATGAGCATTTGTCAGTAGAAAACCCATAAAGAAGGTCTTTTAATAAGCTGACAGCAAGGTTATTTCAGAACAGAAGGAAAGATCAATCAAAATCTGTAAGGCTGTGTGATACCAACGTGTTCATTGCTGGCTACTCCCAGTGATTCTCAAAACTAGTGGAGACTAATATTATCAAAAGACAGTTTAGACAGATTAGTTGAACCCACCCAAGGCAAAAAGGGAAAGAATTGCTCTTACTTTAAGTTTATTTTATCAAAAATAGAAGAGGACAATGCACACTCAATAATCTAGAAGCAGGCAAATCTCTATTAGAGATTTATGTCTGAGGCGGAAACATGAGTTGGCTTTTATCGTAAGTACCTATAAAATGAGCACTGTGAACTGTCTACTTTAGAAATGGCAGTTGTAAGAATGAAACTTAAACTTCCTTTTTTGACTGGAAAACTGATGAGATAAGGAAAAGCCAGTTGTTTAATTGCAAAGGAGGAGGCAAAGGATGAAATAGCTTCAGTTAACTCAAAGCCCAGAACGGCATGACCAAATAAATGTTAAATTGTGCTTTTAAAGCCAATTAGCACAACCTCTGCTGGCACTGTCAGGAGACTCACGTAGTTTGTTACATCAGGACAGGAGGCGTCAGCTCCAAAAGGATAAGTTGCATTGGAATCAAGAAAGTTCTGTGGAATACCACATTCATAATTAATTAGCGATGAACTATCTACATTAGGTCCATCTCAAATGACCATATCTTGAGTCCCCAAAAGAAAAAATAAATATTTCTTTTTCAGAGTTGATCATACCCAGAATAGATCTTAAGAAGGACAAAGAATTTTAGAATTTGACAAGAGATAGCAGCTTTGGCATTTCAAAATTTAACCCATATTCATTGTTGATAGGTGCTTAAAGAGATAGAATCTTTCTCACAACTGAAAATTAGAAATTCTAGTCAGAGATCTTACATAAGCTTGACATTTCTCCACCAAACAGTGCTTCTAAAACGGCGAGCTTGCTTCCTGAAGCGAAAGGTGTTCCCTTGCATATTAGCAGTTTTATCCACCAATAATTCCAATCGATCACCTCTATCCAAAACTTTGTCTATATTTTCTATCATGACATTTCTTACCTATTAAAACAGCCAAAGAAAACAAAAGAAACATTAGGCATAGCAAAATTAACAAGAGCAATTAAAGGCAAATTCATCAAAGATCATAAAATAAAATGAACTAAAACCCTGAATGCTGCATTGGTTTCAAAAGAATGGATCAAAGAGAACAACAACCGATCCCTAAGAAAATAGTCCACCCATTAGTAGTAAATTAGGCCATGATTACATTTCTGAAGAATCAAGGCTTTGCAATTGATACAGCTTGCATTGATCTTCTACAGCCTAAACCGGAATTTATCCTCAGTTTACATTTAATCAGATAGCACTACTAATGTTTCCCACTATGAATTCAGTCACAAATCTTTCATTATTAAATTATACTCTGTTCTTACTATTTTTCAGTGCAGTCATATAAGTTTCAAGACAAATTTTGACAGATGTTTTGCACCAGTAAAATAAGTGTTAGATTTTCATATAATATCACATGATCATGTTACAATATGTCCATGCTTACGTCCAGTTAAGTGGTGATCGTAGAGAAGAAAATAATTAAGTTTACCACCCAACAAGAGCCTAAAAAGAAACGAACATATCAAACACCTAAGCATAAATTCCTACCATTTGCAGTGTATTTCACCAAATTTGATTTAGCATCCTATAACTGATTTACTAGAAGAACACAATGATTACCTGACTCATTTCACCTTTTAGTCGATTAATCCTATCAGCGTTTGGATCATTCGAGTAATATTCCATCTGCTGGCTTAAAACCCTTGAAAACTCATCATTCATAGCATAAGCTTGAGCTGAATGAACTGCACGGCCATAAGTTCTCACAAATTTCTGATGAATATCTTCAAGAAATGCAAAAGGAATTCTCCCTGCAAGAAAAAGACACAAAATGATTGAAGCAAGCAATGTAATAGATATATCCTTCTCCTCCTCTTGCAAATTTCTACAGGTCTTTTGTTACATACAAAAACTAAATGAGCTAGACATCTATATGTAACACCATAACTCCTTACAAGCAACAGATTTACAAGATAACTCCTACTTTAATGCACTTTCTTCAGAAAAAGACAGCAACAAAACCACAACAGTGCATGTGGAGGTTCCCGTTGACACCTTGCACAAAGTATTTATAAATTTATTAACAAGAGTTCAAATACACATCAAGGCTCCACTTTAAATATCAGATACCTTCAGTATCCTATAATAGAATGGTGACATGGGAACCACATTCCTAAGTTTTTCATTAAATTTATCAATCAACGCACCACCAGACTTGCTCATGTCATCAGAAGGTACATACCAAGTTCTACTGCTTCCATTGCTAAATAAAAGTGCAAGGGAGAGTACACCAGTACCATCTAATTCTACTCTAATTTATTAAAAAAAAAAAAATCATTCCTCAATGTCTTTTCAAAGGGCTACAGTTAGAGGCATCTGCATTCATCATCTGATCCACTTAGATAATACAGAATCATCTCCAAGTATACTGACCGCGCACACACACACAAAAAAGGCCGTCCGAAATTAGGGTTTGAGCTGGAAATCAACCACTACCCGGTGACTGAGAAGAAAAAATAGAAAGAGAAAAGCTTACTGCCGGCTGTATCGTCGGCCATACAGAGAACAGTGAGGCCATCGGTGCGCTTGAGGTGGAATATATATCGATCCTGAGAGTAGGAAACATGCGCATCATTGTTGTCAGGAATCTTATCCAAAAGCTGGCGAGCAATGGTGCTGGCGTTGGAAGAGGAAGCGCTGAACTCGGCCAGAACCAGGGATCCCCTGGCCACCAGCGCGTAGAGTATAGCCATAGATTATTCCGTCAGGATCCGATCAAGCCCAGGCTGCAGAGCAAATCCGAAGCTTCTATTATCTGGTCTTTCCGATTCTGCTTCTGACCAGCTTTGAGCTTCTCAATCTCAATGGGAAGCCGAACAAAGACCGAATGTAGTGTTATTTTAATTTGCATTTGATGATAAATAAATGAAATAATTTCTGACATCTGTCTATCTGCACCCAATGATTTGAGAGATGGGCTTTTGGCGGTAACGAAATTGAATTCGTGGAACCGGACACGGACGAATAGATGGTTACGATTCGCCTATAACCGGATTTGAATCACCGTATTACAAGCCGGTTGTAAATATCAAATTTTGGGCCCATCACTCGATTTGAAACTTAACTACCAGGCCCAGAAAGTAGAATCCTGGCCCATATCAGCCCATATTGCTAGTGATCTGTAGTGTACCCCTGGGCCGAGAGTAAATTGGAGTTTTCTCTATTATCCTGTTCTTCTTTTTTTTTTTTTTATGGACAAAAGAATAAATTTTTTCTCTTATCCTGTTATTATTAAAATGATTAAAAATATTGTTTATGAAAATAATTATATATTAAAATATTATCAAAATAATGGGGTTTTTTTATTTTTCTAATGGGTTTGGGGGTTGGAAATACCCAACCGATGAAGAGATAGCAAAGTGGGCTTACCATTTTCAAATCTACTGAAAAAAAAAATATTTTCCTGAAAATATCTGGTAGAGCATATCACCACCAAATTTGTTTTTTCTTTATTGTAATATTTCATGAAATAATTGCAATTGTACTTTTCTATCTTGTTTCTATCAGCTCCATGTGAGCAATAATAAATCCAAATTTAAATTCCTCTTTCTTAGGCCTTTTTTTGGGCTAAATTATGAGATAAATATTAGTGTGGTTTACATGTTAATTCATCTAATTATTGCAAAATGACAATAACTGATTGATGTAGAGAAAATGAAGTTTGATCATCTTGATAGATTAGTAAGCTTTTATTTTCTTCTTGTGGGAAATCATTTTCCGTCCTAATCGAGGCCATGATTTCGGAGGCGTACGGATGTTGACAAATGCATACAGCTCAGACCCAGCAACCCGACTAATTGCTCTCATTTTTCAATGGATAGAAAAGCACAGGTTTGGACGTTAAACTAAATCCAAAACAGCTTCAGAAACCATTTCTGAATTTGTTACAACCTCAGAATATACAACTTGCTTCCATGGATTTTTTTTTTTTCATTAAAATATCTTCTTAACTGAGTTCTGGCTGACACAATGATACTATCAAAGTAATAAAACTGCTTAGATCTATTTCTTATAATTTTATTTCTCTTTAATTATAAATTTTTCATTGTTGACGTGAAAATCCCATTCTGTCAAACTTCAGTCAACCAGTATAATTTTTGTATCTCTAAACTGCTTTTTAGGGGATGAAGTGAAAGATGGAGAAGACAACGGGGATGGTGGAGAGGAAGAAAAGCAATGGAGAGCTGTATTTTTAACGTGGTTTGGCTAAATTCGGACGGCATCAGATCCTACGTCTACAGTAATTTTTATTAATCTAAATTGAATTCTACAAGATTTCAATATAATGGATTCTGCTCCCCTACAAGGGTCTCTCCCCTCTTATTTATAGAAGGAAGAAGGTTACAATTATAATTTTACATGTTACAAATACATCATTACAAGTATTAAATGTACAAGACATTTATCTTCTTGCAATTCAGCACTTACAAATGGCTTTCTACGGGCAGGCCCCATATGTCTGCTAGATTTGAGACTTGATATAGGTCTGTCTGGTGTTCTTATCTCGTTGAACCTTTAGCTGGGTAATACACCCGATCTTACGAGCTGAAATGCTTAGCTTGAGATCGTTGTTGGCTTTCTCTCAACGAAGCGAGCTTAGCTTTTGACGAGTTCCAGTGTGCTGCTTCAAGCCTTACTTGCATCCCGACCTCTCGGTTAGCAATGTGGAACTATTTCTAGCTAGTTCTCGGTCTTCGCAAAACTTTTGCCTTTTTATTACATGAGACCAGATTTTGCCCATAACATAAGCTCCTTAACTCTCAGTTTGCTTTGCGGACTGAGAGTTGTATTTTTCTTGAGGCCTTGTTTGCAGTTTTGGTCAAGGTCTTTATATTCAGACTATTGTGCTGTCTTTTCTGTCTTTCAAACTTTCATTTCTTCTGCCTTGGCCATACTTTTTACTATGCGTGATTTATAGTCGTTGGTGTGGCGGCCTCGTTTTCTTTGGACCGTTCGATTTAAGGTAGCCAATTGTCCATTAAGTCTTTCACTGAACCCGGACTAGTTTATAAAGGCTGAGAAGTTCTTCTTACTTCTTTGTAAAGTGGCTTGATGGAAGCTTTAGTTAAGCCCCCCATGTTTCTGATAGTTCAACTTCTAGTGAAGCATTTTGAGACACGCATGGCCTATTGCAAAGGACAACAAGGCATGAATGGCCTACTGCACGTGACTCCCGTGGATAGCTCTTCATGTTAGCTACGGGGGAGTCTTGTGCAGATCTTAGATTATTTCTTTACAGTCCCACCATGAGTTACAGCCTTGCCAGCCAGACTCTTGGCGCTTTTTGAATTGCTCTGGGTATGGAAGAGCTGTTGGCTGAGGAGGGATATAAGCACGAGCAGTCAAGCTTACTGTTCTTCCTGCTAGTGGGAGTTTGTCTCCCGGTAGCTAGTTTTCTTCCTTTCTGTGGAAGCGATAGCTGCAGCCTTTTATGCTTTTGTTTCTATATTTCCCTCCTTCTAATATAAATTTATCTCGTTAGATAAGGCCTTTTAGTGAATGAGCTTTCTCTGTTGCTTTGCACTTTCTGAATGTATTTATTCTGTAAAAAAACAATTAAATAAGATGTTCAGGTGACCAGTTGATCATAGTCAGTCAATAAATCTTGGCATCTAAGTACCCTTGTAATCAATAAATGATATTTTGACAAGTCGCATGTTTGCTATGCCTAGAGGGAGAGACTGCATGCGAGGTACAATCATTTATTCGCATGAGAGCTGCATTTTACTGCTTGTGCCATGGAAACTTTATTGCTTATTGGGCAAGTAGCTGGGTTTATTTTGACGTCTTTGCACCTTATTAAGCTCATAACTCTTTGTCAGATTTTGCATGTTTAATAGTACCTTCGTACCTCAACAAGTTCTTAGCTACGATGGATTTTGAGTGTTTAATAGTGCCTCTGCACCTCAATGAGCTCTTGGCTATGCTGGGTTTTAAGTGTTTAATAGTGCCTCTACACCTCAGCGAGTTCTTAGCTGCACTGGATTTTAAGTATTTAATAATGTCTCCACGCCTCAGCAAGCTCTTGGCTACGCTAGATCAATATAAGAATAGCTTTCCTTTTTAGGTAGCATTCTGCTGGGTAATTAGACAAGAATTCGGAATATTTTCATTTACTTAAATATGATATTACAGGATCAGAATATGATTTTGATGGATGGCTCTTGCTCCCGATTAACGGTTCGCTAGGTCTGCCGAGCTTGCCATTTTGATGACGTCACCACAGAATCCTGCAACTGGTCTCTTTTAATAAGGTCTTCTATGGCATCTTTCAGTGCCCAACATTTCGAAATGTTGTGCCTAGTCTCATTGCTATAGGCACAAAATTTATCTTTATTACTCCTGAATTTGCCAGGAGTCAAGAGGGGCTTGGGCTTCCTAAAATTTTTCTTGTCTCATTCTGCCACAAAAATCCTGTCTTGCATATCAGACATAACATTATAGCTTTCATAGTGGCCTCAATGTTAGGGTCACGCTCACTTTGCCTTCTTTGTGGACTGGTTGCTGGGACCACTGTTTTGATTCTCTTCACTCCTCTTTTTGCCCTAAGGAGCGGTGACCATTTCACGCTTATGCCTAGGCTTTTCCATGTGAAAGTCTCCTCCCATCTTATTTGTTTGGCAGCTCACTCATGAAATTTAGTGAGATCTCGAGCCGGGGACTTGTGAAAGCTTTTGTATAACTTTCCATCCTTGCAGAGTCCCGCTAAGATTGTTGTTAGGATGCTCTCCTTCGAGGGATTTTCTATGGAGTTGGCTTCATGCCTGAACCTAGCTATATAACCCTTCAACAATTCGTTCTTACACTGAAAGATCATTACGAGATGGCAGGGAGGCGCGAGCTACCTCTTCAATGCCTGAAACTAGTTGATGAATTTCTTTTGACACTCTTCCCAGCTACTGAGGCTATGAGTCAGGAGGCTTTTGAACCATGCTTGAGGTATACCTCCTAATGTGGCTGGGAAGAAGCGACATTTGACTAAAGGGCTAGTTGTTTGAAGATCCATCTAGACATTGAATGCATCCAGATGGTCGCATGGATCGCTATTTCCATTGTACAATGGGATCGCGGGCACTTTAAGTTTCTATAGGAAGGGGTACATTTCGATCTCCACAGAGAATGACGAGCTTTCCTCATGATGAGATTGATTGTTTTAAGAATGAAGGCGTTCCTCCAGTTGTTTTAGCCTTTGGAGAACTTCCCTCATTATCGGATCTCGCATTTCGAATTACAGGCCAGAGCTTTTGACTTGTAGCAAGCCCTTAGGTTGCTGACCGTCATGATTTTCATGAGCTTCTTTCTAAGCTTCTTCACGTAATTGTTGGAGCTGCGCTACAATTTCTTCTTACCTTTGTGCATCCCGAGCTTGCGCTTGTGCTAGCACTTTAATAGTTTCAGCCAACTCTATTACCATGTTCTCAAGCATTGGCAGTGGCTAATGAGGCATTTGCACTTCTTTAATTTCGGGGGCAACGGTAGGCTAAGGACGAGCTTTGGTAGTAGAAACGTCTGCCAGCTGAATAACTGGAGTGTTAGAATTCCTAGTGATTCTTCTTCTCACCATTGTAGCTAATCAGAAAAATAATTCAGACAACAGATAGGCCCTCCTTCTAGCGTCAAAAATGTTGATAGGGAAATCCAGTTCTGCCAGACTTTAGTCAACTAGTGTAGTTCTTGTATCCCTAAACTGCTCTCTGGAGGATGAAATGAGAGACGAAAAAGATGACGGGGATGGTAGAGAGGAAGAAGAGTAATGGAGAGTAGTATTTTTAACGTGGTTCAGCTAAATCCGAACGACACTAGACCCTACATCCATGGTAGCTTTTATTAATCTAAATTAAATTCTACAAAGTTTTAGTATAATGGATTCTACTCCTTTACAAAGGTATCTCCCCTCTTATTTATAGAAGGAAGAATGTTACAATTGTAATTTTACATGTTACAAATACATCATTATAAACATTAAATGTACAAGATAATTATCTTCCTGTAATTCGGCTCTTGCAGATGACTTTCTGTGGGCGAGCCCTATATATCTACTAGATTTGAGACTTGACGCAGGTCTGTCTAGTGTTTTTATCTTGTTAAACCTTTAGCTGGGCAATACAATCGGTCTTGCAAGCTGAAATGCTTAGCTTGGGGTCGCTACTAGCTTTCTCTCAGTGAAGCGAGCTTAGCTTTTGATGAGCTCCAGCGAGTTGCTTCAGGCCTTACTTGCATCCCAACTTCTCGGTTAGTAAGGTAGAGCTATTTCTAGCTGGTTAGCTGATTTTCAGTCTTCACGGGGCTTTTGCCTTTTTATTGCGTAAGACCGGATATTGCCCACAACATTCATATTATCCAAGTCTCTTTGATAAAAAAGTAAGAATAATACACTTTATATTTTTCAAGTTTGGTGAAATGATAAATTATCCTTTTAAATTTTAAAAATATATAAATTGTGCTCTTAAATTTTAAGTAAATTATAATTTATTCCTTTAAGATTTGAAGAAAATTATGAAAATGTTAGTTGGCTATTATTTTTAATCCTAAACTAATAAATGTGTTATATATGTATTATTAAGGTCATATATTTTCTCTTATAACACATAAAATTCACACAACACTTATTCTTTATTCTAATTGGTTTCTAAACTTAAATCATAAAACTCATATTTTTAATATCAAATAAAATATTTAACTCGAGTTTTATAACTTATAAGTGAGGATACAAGTCTCTAAAAATATATATATATATATATATATATATATGTAATACATTTACATATTTAGGGGGTGTTTGGTTTCAGGAAATATTTCCTATTTTTATTTCTTATTTTCATTTCCTAAAAATGATTTTCATTTTCAGAATTTCAAATTTTAAAAAATATATTTAGTTTGGTTTAGTGTTTTCTATTTTTAAGAAATAAAAACATATTTAGTCTATTCATTTTCAATTAACTAAACGTTTTAAAATTTATAATAGTGATACCATGTTTTCAACTTTTGAAAACAAAAATGATAAAAATATTTTTTTTTTATTTTTAGTTTTCAGTCTATTTTAAGAAATATTTCCAAGAAAGATTTTCAATAAAATCAAACCAAACATGTTTCTAATCTTATTCTTTATTTTCATTGAAAATGAAAATAAAAAATACTTAAACTAAGCATCACCTTAAAGTTAAAATTAATAAAAAAAATAATATTTTATAGTTTTTTTCAAACTTCAAGAGGGTAATTTGTAATATTTTTTAAGTTTAAAGCTGTAATTGGTAGATTTTTATGTTTAAAGGGATAATCCATCAGTTAATGAAATTTAAAAAATATAAAATATATTATTCCCAATAAAAAATGTTAAAGCATATTCAAGGAGTTTCATATTAAACCAGGGAGGGGTTGCACATTACATATGCATGAAGCTTTTAACTAGTTAAAATTATATATTTATGATAAGTATTTGAATTTATGATAAGTATTTGAATATATAATTAAAAAAGGGATTGATACCATTTAATTTTATAATTATCCCTTCACAACCGTAACTTATTTTAAAATGTGATTTTAATCAATTCAATCGTTGAATTATAAGTTACCATAATATTGATTTTACATATCAAATTTTAGAAAAATCAAGAACTAATTAATTTTTTTATTTCTTAACTATGTACTTTACATCAATTTTAAAATGTATGGAGTACCAAATGTATTTGAGGTTAAAGTGGACTTTTTACATAAAAAATAAAATGAATTAAAACTTATAGAAAATTTAAATAAAAAACACAAAAGAAAAAAATCATGCAAGTTTTATTGAAGAGTTTATAATTTAAGTCTCATATTCATATAAAACAAAGTAAGAACCACTAATTTAAGTCTCATGTTTCACTCTCTTGGTTAGAGGAAGAATTCAATTATTTTACAAATGGAAGTTTCTCAATGAGATTACCCTCAATTTATCATAAAAAAATTGAAATAAATCATAAATTTTAATTAATTTGTGCTAACAATAAGAATTTGTCACTTAACCAATATGAAAGATATTACAATGAAGGGGACATTCAAAATTTTGAAAATTTTGTTATGCCTAACAATTTATTTAATATTATCAATTAATTTATAACTTGAAAGGTTTTAAGTATTGAATTTAAAGTTGAAAAGGATAAGTTGTTTTTAAAGAATAATTCAAGGGAATATAATTTCTTTTACCCCATTAAATATATATATATATATTAAGACCAATTGGAGGTTTAAAGTTACAATTATAAAATTTAAAGTCATATTATTTCAGAATTTAAATTTGATTTATTGTAAATATAAAATGTTATACCAACTACGTTAATAACATTTTACCAGTTTTTTTTTATCATATTGGTGGTAGTTTCTCATAAAATATTTTCTTGTAAAATATATTTGATCATATTTTTATATTTAAATTATAATTATAATTATAAAATAAGAAATTTGATCATGTTTGATATAAATTTAATATATAATCATAATTCTAAAATAGAAAATTTAATAAGAAACTTTGGTTTTATAAGTAAAAAAGTTGAAGATTCTTTAAGCTAATATTGCATTATTACGATATATATTATGAGCAAATCAATAAGACATGACATATATTTTTTTTATTATAATACTTTATTTGCTCTTATTATAATCAAATATGCTTTTAAAGATAACATTCTATTGTTGCAATTTATATAAAAATTTAATATAATTTTTAATTTTTAACATGTTTTAAAATGTAAAATAAAGTTTTATTACTAACTTTCCTATTTTATATTTATGTTTATATATTAAATATAAAATATGATTAAATATGTTTTAAAATATAATGTTATATTATTACAATGAGATATATCCCATATTTTTTTTATTGTACTCATTGATTTGTAATTTATATAAAAATTAATATAATGATTATTTTGTTGCAATTTATAATCATTTATTTTCTCATACTATATGTTTTTAATGTAAAAAGTTTTGAGTTTTTAATTTAATAATATTATATTATATTAATTTATATATTTATTAAAATTAACATTATTTGATTTTGGCATATTACCTTTTTAAATTTAGAGATATTATGATGCTTTAAATTATGTATTATTTGATTTATTTTATATTTAAAATATCATCATAATTATAAAATACAAAATTTCGTAATAAAATGTGAAATTATTTAAATTTTAAAAAATAAGATTTATTAAATTAATATTATATTGTTGTAATTTACATTATGAATATATCAACGAGATATACCTTTTTTTATAGTAAACATTAATTTGCTCATACTATACTCAAACATGTTTTTACAATAATATTATATTTCTATGATTTTGATAAAAATTTAATATATATTTAATTATTTAACATTTTTAAACATAAGATAAAATGTTATTACTTAATTTATTATTTTAGAATTATAATCATATTTTAAATATAAAATATGATCTAATATATTTTTAGATCTAATATTGTAATGTAGGCAATGATATATACATCATATTTTTTTATTATAATCATTGATATATAAAAATTTGATATGATTAAATATATTTTTAAACAAAATATTATAT
The DNA here is from genome assembly GCA_026873985.1 of Saraca asoca. Classification (NCBI taxonomy): domain Eukaryota; kingdom Viridiplantae; phylum Streptophyta; class Magnoliopsida; order Fabales; family Fabaceae; genus Saraca; species Saraca asoca. Next base: position 11,783 of record JANHAO010000597.1, on the reverse strand, counting down.
TATTGCAATTTATAACTATTTATTTGCTCATGTTATATGTTTTTAAACATAATATTAGAAAAAGTTTTAAGATTTTATATTTAGTAATATATATTGTTGCAATTTATATATTTGTTAAAATTAATATTATTTAATTTAGATCGACTAACATTTTAAATTTGTGAAAATATTATGAAACTTTAAATTGTATATTATTTGAACATATTTTATATTTAAAATATAATCACAATCCTAAAATATGAAAATTTAGTAATAAAATTTTATTTTATGTTTAAAGAGGTTTAAGATTTTTTAAAGTAATATTATATTATTATATTTTATATTATAAATAAATAGATGAGATATACCTTATATTTTTTGTATTATAATGATTTATTTTCTCATATTGTGATCAAATATGTTTTAAACATAATATTATATTGTTGTAATGAAATATATCTCCAATTTTTTTATTACAATAATTTATTTGTAATTTATATAAAAAAAATAATATGATCATTATGTTTTTAAACATAATATTATACTATTGTACTTTATAATAGTTAATTTACTCATATTATATATTTTTAAACATAATATTATAAAAATATTTAAAATTTTTATTTAGTAATATTATATATTTGTTATGAGTATTTTATGGACCAAGCGAAATGAGCCAACAAAGGCCCAATGAACTAGATCAAGACAAAAAGTGTAGCCCAATCTAGAGTAAAGTCGTTGAAGCCAGTTAGTAGAATGCGCAATGCGAGCTCAAAGCCTCTAGCAGACCAAGATTACAACGAGCTTCCTCCAATTTAATTGAGAACAAGTAATGTTTGATTGACAGCCTGAACACACTTCCAACTTGCAAATCAGCCTCCAAAGTCTAACAATGATTTACCCGGCATTTATTAATTGATGCCTAGCATTTATTGCCTAATGCTATTGTAATCATAGTTTTATAATAATAAATTATAAATTATAACTTATAACCTTCATCGCTCTTATAAATAGGAGGGGAGTCCATTATAACTAGATATAGAAAAATACATGCAGAAACCCTGCTAAAATAGAGAGAAGACTGTAAGCATTGTAGAACCGAGCAGAGAAACAACTTAAAAGCAATACAGTCACCATGAATGTAGGGGTCATACTTACTTTAGCCAAACCACGATAAAATCCTGTGTGTTTATCTTACTCTTCTTCTTCTTGCTCTCATCGTTTCTTCATACTTCACGTCTTATATAGCAGTTTGGATTCTAGAATCCTTGGTTGACCGATTACTAAAATCAACCATCAACATTTTGGCACGCCCGGTGAGACCAAACTGCTATTTCATTGTTTCACCAACCAACTGTGATAGCAAGAGGAAGAACAACCAGGAGCTCTATCACCGTTGCAAACCAGTTAGGTGGCAGTCAAGAGCAACAACGGAACATGTTAGAAGGAGGAAGCCCAGTCCTAGCAAGTGCCTCTTCCATGCCCCTAGAAATCGCTGGTGCACAAACTTGTCAAAAAACAACAGAAGCTGTAGTAGTTAGGAGAGCAGACCGAGGGCCACAGAAAGAGGTATTGCTTCAGGGAAATAAGTAAGTTGGAGAAGGACCTCAAAGAGCAAACTCAACTCTTTCCTCCAGTTTGTGACCTGAGTCATAGAATCGTCGAGATCGTGAGCATGACAGAAATAGATAACTTGGAAGCTCGCATTATATTGAGGGTTCAAATGCAGGTCGTGGCAGTACCAAGGGCCAGCGCTCTGAGATGCAAGGCACAATGATAGAAGAATTATTACAAAGGGTACAAAGATTGGAAAAACACCCTTCAGCCTAAGACTAGTCATATCGCTACGAGGGGTGGACCCCACTTTCCAGGGAGATCGAGATGGAACCACTCCCTCATTGATTCAAAGTTCTTCCTGTCCCATCATATGATGGAAGGCGATCCCTATGACCATTTGGATGCTTTCAATATCCAAATGGACCTGCAGACTACCAATCCCTTGGTTAAATGTCATGTCTTCCTAGCCACTCTCGGAGACATACCCTGGGTGTGGTTTAAGAATCTTCTAACTCATAGCATCAATAGTTAGGAAGAATGCCAAAATAAATTTATTGATTAGTACATGCCCTTAAGAAGCAACTCATGCTGTCCGACTGAAAGATTGTATTATAAGATTCTGAAGCAAGATTAGTAATGTGGAAAACCCTTTTGATGACAGTATCCTGACGACGATCTCAGTAGGGCTTTGCAAGGACAACAAACTCTATGAAAGCATATCTAAGTCTCCAGTGAAGAGTATAGGAGAATTCTACAAGCGAGTTGCTAAGGAGGTTAGATGGGAGGAGACCCTTGGCCTAAAGAAGCTCAGGACAAGGAATGAGATAAGCAATTCTGCCTTCAACCAGAACAAAGGGGAAGCAGTCGTGGGAAAGACACAGTAAGCCAAGATAATGGTGCAGGTGTTCAACCTGTCAAGAAAGTTAGGAGGGAGCGGCCCAAACCTTGAGGTTGCCATGACAATTATAGTATTCTGTCTGATACTTTGGAGAGGATATATGCTACAAAAAAGCACCGAAAGGATTTCAGGCATCCTAGGCCCCTGAAAACCCCACACAAGTACAAGGACCCTAATAGGTTTTACACCTACCACAATGATATTAGACACAACGCCTTAGAATATAGGTTGTTCAAAGATACGATCGAAAATTTAATCAGAAAACATCATTTGGGAGATTATGTGGTGTGACCTGCAGGGTAGTGACCCCAACGATCCCAATTATAAGCTCAACCATCCTGACAGGCCAAGCAAGAGCAATTGACTGTGCTAAAGACTATCTACACCATCCATAGTGGACCGCATATTGTAGGCACCTCACGTGGGTCATACGAACGTTACGTTCAAAGTACGAGCTACATCTTGTTTACAGGTTGTGAGTTAGAAAGACCCACCAAGAGAGCTAAAACTACTTCTGAATGCATCATTTTTATGGATAATGATGCATGGGGAATCTAATCACCCCATAATGATGCTCTCGTCATATGGACAAAGATTAGCAACACCGATGTGTGAAGGATTATGCTAGACACTAGAAGTTCAGTAAATGTCATGTACAAAAGATGCTTTGAGCAAATAGGGTTGAACAAAAGCCATCTAAAGCCTTCGCTTGAAGCTCTCTTTGGTTTTACCAGAGATGTTATCTTTCTAGTAGGACAAGTCAGACTCCTCATCACACTAGGGGACCAAAATCGTCAAGTCACAGTCTTAGTTGATTCTTGGTCGTTGACTACCCCTCAACCTACAATATAATGTTGGGGTGACCCATAATCAATGACCTAGATCTGGTCATATTTACTAGAACATTGACGGTACAATTCCCAACCCTTAATGGAGTCAGGTGTGTGCCAAGACAGCAGTATATAGCACGACAATGCTATGAGGACACCATTAAAATTAGGGAAAAAGGGAAGAGAGTTGGCATGGTCTCTAATGAGGAACCCCAAGCTCCAAGCATGGTAGGAGTCAGCCACGACCTCAATCCCCATAACCTGGATGCAAATAGGGAAACTGGACCTATAAAAAAGCTTATGGAAGTACAGGTCAGTGAAACAGATAGTGAAAGATGTCTTAAACTGGGTAAAAACCTATCCCCTGACGTGAAGGACCAGCTAGCCAATTTCCTTAAGGCAAGCCTAGATGTTTTTGCATGGAATCATGAAGATATGGAGAGGATTGACCCTAATATCATGTCGCATAAGTTGAACATAGATCCCTTCCATAAACCAATTTGCTAGAAGAGGAGACCACTGACCCTCGAACGATCTATAGCCTTCAAAGAAGAAATAGACAAGCTCTTGGCAAACAAGTTCATCTGAGAGGCCCATTACCTGATCTGGGTAGCAAATCCTATTTTGGTGGGAAAGAAAATAGGAAGTGGAGAACATGCTTAGACTTCACCAACCTTAACAAAGCTTGTCCAAAAGATAACTTCCCATTACCCAGAATTGACCAACTCATTGATTTGACAGCTGGACATCAGCTCCTTAACTTTATGGATACTTATTTAGGGTACAATCAGATACACATGGAGCCTTAAGACGAAGAGCACACCTCATTCATTATAGATCATGGACTTTATTGCTATAAGGTAATACCTTTCGAACTGAAGAATGCAGGAGTGACCTACCAGCGGCTAGTTAATATGATGTTCAAAGAATAGATTTAGAAGATTATGGAGGTCTATATGGACAATATGCTCGTGAAGTCTAAATAGGTTGTGGAACACATGAAGGACTTGGAAGAAATGTTTCAAATTTTAAAAAGGTACCGAATGAAACTGAATCCCCTGAAGTGTGCATTCAAAGTGTCCTCAAGAAAATTTCTTAGGTTTATGGTAAACAGCAAGGGGATCAAAAGCAAACCTAGAGAAAATCAAGGCACTCATTGACGTGAAGTCCCCAATCAGGGTCAAAGATATACAAAGCCTGACTGGTCGAGTTATTACACTTGGCAGATTTATCTCCAAGGCAACAAATAAATGTAATCCATTTTTTGATGTTCTGAGGAAGGCTAAGCGATTCGAGTGGACTAAGGAGTGTAAAACTACCTTCTAAAACTTGAAGGAATACTTAGGTCGAGCTCCACTGTAATCCAAACCACAAGAAGGTAAGAATCTCATTCTCTACCTAGGAGTGTCCCAGTATGCTATCAGCACAGCCTTGTCTAGGATGAAAATGGGGTCCAACTCCCAGTTTATTATGTAAACAAAAGGTTGATGAATGCTAAAGAGAACTACACACTATGGAAAAGCTCACATATAGTCCCGTGAACGCTTCTAGGAAGCTGCGGCCTTACTTCCAGGCACATAGCATTGAGGTGCTCACTCAGTACCTGCTGATGCAAACTTTGTAAAAGACGGACACCTCAAAATGTTTGCTTAAGTGGGCTGTTGAGCTTGCCCAATTTGATATTCAATATAAACCAAGGTTAGCGATCAAAGGGCAAGCATTAGCAGACCTCATTGTAGAGTTCATTGGACCAATAGAGAATGAAGTGGAGACTTCAAAAAGTCCATGGTGGGAACTTTTCATAGATAGGTCCTCTTACGAGCAAAAAGTGGGAGCAAAAGTATTGTTAATTAGCCAAGAGGGACATAAAATCCTCTGTGCATTGCAATTTGAATTTCAAGCCACCACCAATCAAGCAGAATATGAGGCACTGCTCGCAAGACTTCATTTAGCAAGAGAGGTTCAAGCTAAGAATCTGAGGATCTTTAATGACTCTCAACTCATTGTTTGTCACATAAAGGGCGAGTACCAAGCAAAGGGATTGAAAATGGCTACCTACCTCTACAGAGTTTAGGAACCACTTAATAATTTCCAGAAGTATGAGATTAGTCAAGTCCCATGTGCTCAGAAGGCACATGTAGATGCATTAGCTTCCTTGGTTATTACCAAGGATGCAGATTTCTCGAGTGCAATCACCATGGAAACTTTTCCATCATCGAGCATTGATCAAAAAAATGTTCTAACAACAGCCGTTATGGCTCATAACTCGTGGATAAGCCCAATCATGAAATATTTACAAGATGGTGAACTTCTAGAGAATAAGTTAGAAGTATGTTGTATGCAAGCTTGAGCTGCTAGGTATTGCATTATTGATAACATGCTCTATAGAAGGGGCTTTTCAGCTCCACTCCCCAAATGTATCGACGGCCCTGATTGTGACGTCGTCTTTGAAGATATTCATACTGAGCACTATAGAAACCACACTGGGGGCTATTTTTAGCTCAAAAATCACTATGGTAAGATTTCTTCTGGCTAACCATGAAGAAGGATGCGATCAACCTTGTTAAATGGTGTGATAAATGTCAAAGGTTCTCCAAAGTTCCATGAGCTCCTGCAACTAGTCTTCAACAAATGGTCAACCTTTGGCCCTTTATAATATGGGGCACGAATCTAATCAAACCTATCCCTACAGGTTGTGGAAACTGCAAGCATACGTTGGTCACTGTCGACTATTTTACTAAGTGGGTTGAAGTAAAAGAATTGGCTAAAATTTCTTCTTTCAAGATTGAAATATTCGCCTGGATTAATATCATTTACCGATCTGGGGTTCCCCAGCTGATCATAATAGACAATGGGACTCAATTCACTAACGAGCAGTTCATTAATTTCTGTAGTGACCTTAGGATTGAAAAGAGTTTCTCGACAGTAGACCATCCTCAGGTCAACATGCAAGTCGAGGCTGTGAACAAGATCATCAAGCAGATTTTGAAAACAAAATTAGAGGCCAGGAAGGGAGCATGCGTAGATGAGCTGTCAAAAGCACTATAGGCCTACAAAACCATGGCTCACAGCATTATAGGAAAGACTCCCTTCTCAATGGTTTACCGATCTGAAGCAATGATACCAGCGGGATACGAAGTAACTTCACACTGAAAAGCAACTTTCAATCCAGAGAAAAATAATCAACTACTCATTGCAAGTCTCAACCTTGTTAAAGAACTAAGAGACACGACTGACCTCAGAATCATAACTTACTAAGAGTAGATTGCGAGATATTATAATAGAAAGGTCTAAACTCTGAGTCATAGACCAGGTGACCTTGTACTGCGACTCATCCTACCTAGAGCTCACAAACTTAGCGAAGGAACCTTGGGTCCAAATTGAGAAGGTCTGTATATAATAAAGAAGAATTTGGGCAATGGATCATACCATTTGGCTAATATAAATGAGGCTAAATTCTCTCGAGCATGGAATGCAGTGCGTCTCCGACCATATTATCAATAAAGGCAAACTTGGCCTTATAAATCTGTAACATTCTTTAAAATTTCAAATAAAAAAGGTCCAAAAAATTCCTTTTTTGATTTTATGTTTAGCAAGCTTTCCAATGTATTCCCTCAAAGTTAACCCTATTTGAGCTCAACGAAGAAACTATATTCTGAGATGACAACCCAACCAGCTGTCTTAGGAAGTTAAGAAGCTCAAGCTTTGCATACTATAATTCATATCGACAATATAACCTACTTGGAACTATTCAGTTCACTAATCTAGCATTCAGATCAATTGTTCGGTTTGTCATCTCTAAAAAATAAATCCCTAGTTGATTTGTTAGCAAAGTGTTGGAATATTCGATAGAGTAAAAATCCAAAAGAAAGATCACTTCAAATAAAAAGAAATTTATGTTGAAGTAGTAGTTCACACGGAGATATCTCAGTTACAATTAACATCAAGGAAAAAATTCGAAAATACGGGGCATGAAACAAAACTACGGAGGAACCATCTAGGAAGATGCTAGAGGACCAGATGAGCCATCATGAGCTAAGAAATTAATAGTAGGCATAAGATGATCCTTTGTCATCTACTCTTTAAGACTTGCCATGGCTGTTTCTTGCATCAATGAGCTACTCTTAGCCTGGTCATTACCCCGAACAAGAAGACCGCCAACGATTTTAGTACTTGGGGCTAAGGCTATCTTCACATTCCTTTTTAAGCCCTGAATGATCGCCTTAATCTCTCCACCGAAGAATGAGAAGTCGAAGTCTGGATGCTTCTACCATAAGGTGTACATAAAACTATCAATGGTATCAGAAATTATAGCCTCTTCGACTTGAGCAACTATGGCTAACGTCTCCTTTTTTACCTTAATAGTCTCTCCCTTAACCCGGGTGACCCTCTCAATAGCTCACTTGACCTCCTCTTCAACTCGTGCGGCCTTTTCTTCGGCACGAGCCATTCTCTCCCTAGCAGCATGTGTCTGCCTTTTGAAGACCTCAGCTCCCCTTGCCAAAACTACTATCTCCTCTTTTCTTGTCTTAACTCATCATGAGCCTTGTGAAGTCCTAAGGATAAGCTAGCTGTCTCATGAGCCAAGGTTTCTTTAGCCCTTCTCCTTATAGCATCAACACTTTCTAGTATCTTTTTTAGCTCTACTACCTTATTAGTCGCTACTGCTAGGTTGTCCTTAAGCTTACCTTGCTCCTCCTCCCAACTTATAATCTTATCCCTCAACTTTATCATCTCCAATACCCCCTAGAAAAAGACCACAATAAGTTAGGGAACATGCTACAAAACAAGAAAAACATGAAAGTACAATACCGACCAATAGGCAATGGCAAGCTAGTATGCCCGCCAAGGTGCTACCCTGTATCTCCTCATCCTTTAGAGACTTCGCATGAACCCTCAGGATTCTATTCATATTTCTATCAAGAACGTCATAAAATGCCAAGGTCTTGGGTTTTAAGCCTTCAGACAGGTCCTCCGGAGCATCCTTAGACTTTTCCTTTGAGCCAATGGCGATCCCTCTCCCCTTGTCGGTCTTTTATTTTTTAGGATGAGGCTCGACTGAAGCTTCTTCTCTACAATCTAGAGACCTCGGTATTCCTTTCTCGACCTCAAGTGGCTCCAATTGTGAAATAGGGACCAGAGCGAGCAAGGTCTCCTCCGTGATCACTAAGGAGAAAGGGTAGCCAGTGTGAGTAAAAGTTGGAGCGGCAACAGAGGAGGAAAGATGACCAACTTAAGTAGAAGTGGGAATGGTAGTACGCTCAACCTTGTTGAAGAAGGAGGCATGATGAGATTAACTTTCCCCATATCACTTTGCTCCCTGAAGTCTGTTGGAGCGATCTCCTTAACACCTCGTGCTTTGATGTCTAACGAGCTATTAAGAAGCTTAGTGCCAAGGGCAGGAGAGAGCCCGTGTGCTGACAGAATCTCTTCGTCAAATATCATATTATTTTGAAAATCTTCAGAGGCAGCGAACTAATCGAGCACTACGATCTCCTCCTCCATCAACTCTGGCCTTTCTTCCTAGCTTCATCTACAAAAAGCATAACAAAAATTAACTCAAAATAAGGCAAAAAAAAAAGAAGAAATCAACCTGTGTGCTCTCGGCTCGCTTACCAGGATTCAAAACAAAACTAAACTTTTGAAGATGACACAAGGATGGGAAATAGACATAAAACCAACAGGTCTTGTAATGCCCTGTGTTGGATTTCCCCTTGGCGTCCCCTTAAGGTAGAATTTTCTTGTATTTAGGTGAACGGGCTAAAAGATAATAAATACCCCTTTGCCATCTAATACTCTTAATACTATAGAGGTAGCTAAAGACCTTGGTCGAGGGGGTGGAATACCATTTCTCAGATAAACAAGAGCTAAAGAAATCAGACTCGAATATGCATTTGAAGTCAGCTGGATGGGAAAAAGTTTTAACTCATTTAAAAAATTAATTATGAAGGGGGCAACTGGGAACCTAAATCTAGCACCAAGGTGTTGGATGCTGATCGCTATAAATTTTTCAGGAGGATGAGCGGTATGGTTGCTATGAGAAGGCATCAGCATATGACATCACTTTGGAAAAAAGTATGCTTCAGCTATCTCATTGAGCTCTTTGAGCTTCACTGTTAAAGGATGATGTACGAAAAGGGAATGAGCTGCAGATCCCTTTGGTCCAGAGTAAGCTGTGAACTCACTTATGACCTCACCATTCTGAGAGGTCGTACCCCTAATGACATGAAGTGTCTCCCCGCTCTCTTCAGACTCAATATCTTCACTAACTATAAGGTGGCAACGGTGTCTATGAGGTAGAGACATCTACATAAGAAGAAGAAAGAGATGATTAGGTCATTAGTGATAGATTGATCCTTAATCCTAAACAGTTTGTCTTAAAAAGAAGATCACAACCACCTTAAGTCACCGAAACCCAAAGTCAAAAATACAAGGAGGGGTTTTTTGGCTATTGAGCCGATGAAGCCCAGAAAACTAGTTGAAAACTCTGCCACCGCCAAAAACCCTAATGCTTACCAGCAAGTAAACCAAATACAACTAAAAGGAAAATACAAGAAGATTCAGCCCGCATTCTATTTTTCATCAACAGCAAATAAACTAACAAGCCCTCTAAAAATAGAAACTCAGAAACAACAAGTCAGGAAAAGAAACTTACCATGCTAAATGAAGAAAAGGCTCCGAAGCACAAACAGAATTAATTCCCGGTGACCAGAGCTTAGCCTGACGAACTCAGAAAATCAAAATGGAGCAGAAAGTAGTGGATGATAGCAAATGGTCACAGAGCCTGTAGAGGAGGTGGAGAGGAAGAGTCTAAATATGATGGACTTCAAATGACAGATGAAAAGAGAGAAAAGAGTTTCCCAACTTTTTATTACACACGGTCCAGCCGTCAGATCTAGAAGTTTTTTGAATAACCCGCAATCCAACAGCCTAGTGCATGTTAGTATTTAAGTCAGAAGCATTCACTGGAGACAGTAATCATTATACTATCTATAGAAATTAAAGAGCCACATATAAAACAAGCTTGTCAAATTACCTACCAAATCGCAGATCACAACTAACAAGCTACAACCCTGACCATTTTGCGACCTAATATTCACAACTTTCATGCGAACTAATAACTTACCACTCTCGTTTGATCTGTACCTCGCTTCAGCTTAGGTGCACCTAATCACCCTTATGACCTCATGCCAGTTCGGGGGCACTTAATCACCCAGGGTGCATCTAATTGCCTACTGCACACATGACCTCGCTTCAACTCAGGTGAACCTAATCGCCCTCAAGACCTCGTACGAATTTAGGCGCACCTATGTCACGACCCGCCCAGGGAGTCCATAACTGGCATAAAAGGTCACCCGTAAGAAACCTCCTACAAGCCTAACTATGCATTTTAACCTATAGATACACTTCTATTTTTGCCTAAAATCTTGCAAAGTTTCCCCTATAATCTGGACACCCAGGCTCAAGGCCTTCTACATGATAAGGGTCACACACCCATTAGAACTTGTTTAATAAATAAACAGATATATAATGGCCTAGACTAGACACCAACAACCTACTGGGCATCCAGGACTTAATCACAAACATAATAAACAAATATTTTTATCTAGCAGCTAGTTTACAACATTAATTCATACAAGTTTCACAAACCAGTAATATAGGCTATATGCCTAGCAAAACATACACAGCAGTAAAACAAACATGTAGTGGCTCAAACTAACATTCATCCTATTGGCTATCTGAAGCATAAACTTACACGTAATTATTATTATGTTACCAATCACTATATATATGCATTTATTACTTTATTCCCTATTATTTCTATTGAAAGAGTTCCGAATATTTAGTGAGCGATTAGTCCCAACACAGACTGAGATTCAATGTTCAAATTATATGAAATCCATTAGAAAGACATATATGTAATTTCAAAACTAGACATTTTTGTTAAACAAATTTTACATCAAAACAAAACCTCTTTGAAAACTCTTTCATACTTTTTTGTGTAAGAGAATACATGTAGTTCTTAAAATAGCTTTTTCACAAATCCGATATTTATGTATCAAATAAAATATTTTAAAACATATTTCTTTTTCTTTAAGGAATTATTGATTGGATCCAGATAATTCTAATAGGTAACCAGAACCGAACATATCACCCCCAAACCATCCACAACACCAATAAGATATATCATTTTATTATACTCTCTCCCTTATTACTCTAACGGATACCGAGTGGTCACAAGTGCATCTGAGGGTTTCCTACGATTATCCAGTGGTTCCCAACCTAAAGGAATCCAACAAGAAACTAGAACCAGATCTCCAAATTTAACCATTCACACTAGTTCAGATCTCCCCCTTATTTTCCTTACAAATCAGAATAGATATATACAAATGTACTTGCGGGTTGCCAAGGAATTACTAATAGATCCTCAGTTAAATAAATTATTTCAAATTTAATATTCGTGAACAACAATATCAAAATATATTAAAATCAATCAAAGTATTTTCAAAGTCAACTAA
>JANHAO010000596.1:0-40271 GCA_026873985.1 Saraca asoca | reverse complement strand
TAACTTCTCATCACGGACTTCATCTTACGTATGCAATACACGATGAATACAATATAAGATGAATGTACAACCTTTATATCCAATTTCACATAATGTATAGTCCAGGATGCAATAGTACTCAATCAAATTGGTCTAGGGCACCCATCCAGACTAACACTGACAACTCAACTATCCAAGCTACCAATTGTCCTGTCAGGTCATGCTTTTGCAAGACTTGTCAAATTGGAGCATCCATTCAAATGATGATATGATAACTCTAAAAATAAGGCTTTAAATTACTGGACTCCATTAGTAAGGCAAAAGCTAACTTCTCTATCTTCTAGTATCTTCAACATCATGCATCATATAGCTTGTGAAGTACATTGGTTTTTGTTTACCCTCAACCTCTCAGATGAGCACTAAACTTACTGCTTCTATGATTGTCACTAAGTATATATATATATATATATACTCTTTCCCTCAACTTTTGCCGAGTAAGTATGGTGGTGTGGCCAAATGCTTTTTTAGCTGTTGGAAAGCTTGTTCACAATCATTAGTCTAATCAAAATTTTTAACATTTTTAAGCAACTTAAGAAATGAGCATGTTTATTAGCTAGCCTGAACATAAATCATGTGAGGGCCGTGACCTTTCTATTGAGTATCTGTACTTTTTTTATATTTGCTAGGCTCTTCATATCAATTATGGCTTGACATTTGGACGGATTGGCTTCCAACCCTGTTTGGTGATAATGAAACCTAGAAATTTCCTGGCTTTTACTCCAAACACACATATTTTTTTTGGATTTAACCTCATCTGAAACTTTCACAAAGTTTGAAATGTTTCTTCCAAATCTTGCCATTGCTACCTCAAACTTCTTGACTTAATTATCATGTCATCGACCTGTACTTCCATGTTCCTTCCTATTTGCTTCACAAAAACCTAATTCATCATTCTTTAATAAGTTACCTCTACATTTTTCATACTGAATGACATAACCCTATAGCAGAAAGTCTCCTTATTAGTTATGACCATTGTCTTGCTCTTGTCATCAGGGTGTATTTTTAGCTAACTACATCCTAAAAATATGTCTCTAAAGTTAAGGATTTCAAAGCCTACCGCACTATCGACCAGTCGATTGATGTTTAGAAGTAGGTATGAATCTTTAGGATATGCCTTGTCAAATTGGGTGAAGTCCAAGACATATCCTCCACCCTCTTGTAGCTTTTTTCAAAAGGACTACATTCACTAGTCAAGTGGTATGTGGGATTTCCCCAATAAACCCTACACTCAATAGCTTGTCCACTTCCTCTCTTATTACCTTTTGCCACTTGGGGCCATGATTCCTCTTTTTCTATTACATTGGCTTTAAACTTGGGTCAATTGATAACTTATGACAAGCCACCTCTGGGTAAATTCCTGGCATGTTCATAGGTGTCCAAGCGAACACCTCAATATAATTTTGCAAGAGCTTGATTAGCCAATCTTGATCTATCTTTCCCAAGTCTACTCCAATCTTGACTACTCTTTAATCGTGATCCCTAAAAATCCACACTTCGTCTATATCCAAACTTGGCTTTGATTGGCAAGGATCATCATGTCGAACGTCAAGAAGTGTTAAGTCCACGATCAAGCATTCACCATTTTTCTTATCCATGAGTGCTAATTGTGCCCTATCAGTATTTCTTTGGGTTTTGGCCAAATTTCCCATATAACACTTCTGAGTAACCTATTGCTCAGCCCATACATCCTCGATTCCTCTTTTTGCTAGGAACTTCATTAACAACTAAGGACTGGAGATAATAGCTCCTACTTAATTCAAACATGGCTAATCTAGAATAGCATTTTAAGCACTATTATGGGTTACTACTACAAGGATATTGACATCTATAGACTTTTTCAATAGCCAAGTTCCTAGGGTCAGCCTTAAAGTCATTATACCTTCTACTTATATATGCTTTCCTATGAAGCCAATGAAAATGTTTGTGCAAGTTTTATACTAGCTACAAGGAATATTCAGGGCATTAACAATATGTAAATATAAAATGTTAGCAAAACTTCCTTGATCAATGAGGATCCCCTTGATAATGAAGTTATGTAACAAAGTCAAAATAACCACTGGGTCGTTATGGCTCTCATCAATGTCCTAGAAGTCCTACTTTATGAAACAAATTAGTTCATATTGCTCCTTCCTTCTTTTCCCTTTTATTGTCATTACCACTCTAAGATGCCTATTCCTTGCATTCCTGAAAACTCCTCCCCTAGTAAATCCTCTAGCAATAGTTTCTATCATTCCCAACATGAGAGAGGTTGCTTCATCTTGCTTACCCTCTGATCGACTGGGCTAGAGGGAAGAATCCCTTTCTTTGTTTTCTTGCTTCCCTTCACCTACGTGAAACTTCTTATATTTTGACAAATGCCCTCACCTTATAAGTACTTCAATTTCATCTTTCAAAGTGACATACTCATCTATGTGATGTCCATAGTCCTAGTGAAACTCACAAAACTTGGATTTGTCTATTAGGGGAATTTTCACTACTTTTGTGGAAGGAACTTCATTGGCTTAGCCGTTTGAACATCTTACACTATATTACTTATTAGTGTATTCAACAATTCATATTTATTAAATAGCCCTCAAGAAGGCGTTCTCTCCCTTTTAGAAGGTCTTTCTCTAAGAGGTGCATTGTCAGACAATGCATGCTTTATCTGTTGCCAAGCAATTTTGACTTCTTCAACATTAATATATTTTTCAGATCTAGCCAAGAGCTTTAAAAGAGGGACAACAAGGCATTAGGCCAAGGAGAGGAAAAAATGTCGTGAGTGAAGGTCCACACTAATATGATAAATGAACACTCTTTCATTAAGGTCCCAAATTTCTAATGCCAAAATGTTGAGGCAACCAGCTAGGTACTCCTTTAGGGTCTCATGATGCCCTTACTAAAAATTAACTAAACTAGTAGCAAAGTATGTGGAAAAAGCCTAACAAACTGATAGAAATTGTCGATCAACTCCCAAGATAGGGTAGTAAACTATTACGGGCCAACTTTTTTAAGGATGGTAAAGAAGGCTTGGCACATGATGGCATTCAGATTGCTTGAAATTAACATCAACACCTGAAATGCCTCTGAGTGTTCCTATGGGTTGGTTGAGCCATCATACGAGTCTATATGAGTTGGTGGTTTGAAGTAGCTGAGCAGTGGAGTAGCCATCATAGTCACTAAGAATAGGTGGTTCTCCTCTTGGCAAAAAAGATGACTTCTTAAAGGTTTGGCTGAGGTCCATAGTTGGGTTCAATAGGTTACACTATTCTTGGGTGTGAGTAACATGGTGGTGGACATCAACCATGTGTGGTGGAGCAACTAAAACAATGGGCATAAGTGGCCCAATCAAGGTTTAGACCTTAGAGGTTTGCAGGAGGTAGAGATGGGGGATGGAGGATGGTGAGTGATAGTGACATTAGGCAAAGAAACCATAGGAATAGAAGGTTGCACCTACAAAGGAGGTGCTAGGTTGGGGTTCTGAGATGGGAAGGGTCTAGGTTACTAGTGGAAAAGATGAGATGATCGGGGTTGGCCTCCCTGAGAATAGGGCTTGGAGGGCTACACAATGGAGGGCATCCACTCCTAACACAATTGGTGAACCTGCTTCACCAACATGTTGCACTCGATCTCCACAGTAGTTCGACAAGCCTTTTCTACCATCCAATCTCTATAGTGATCATCTCTAGCTCTGTTACGGTGATAGTGCCTATTTGAAGATGGAGCATGGGAAGACTATGAATAAGAGCGATGAGACAAAACGATAGTTGGTAAAGCTATAAACAACACCAAATGAAACTCTTCAAGTAGTTAGGGTGATCGATGAAGCAAAGGGAGGCTAGAACATGACCTGCAAACACAACAGGGTCAATTATACACAATGGAAGTGGTCCACGGAGTACGCTCCAACAATCAATTCAATATTTCAATAGAATTTCAGTAGTGTAAATAAGATGACCTAAAAAAGGGATACTTGCAAGTATATACAAGTGTCGAATGTGTCAATTAGCTTGCTTTTGGATAAATGAGGTGTTACCATGTGTTTGCAATGAATTGATAATATCAACAAGAATCCCACTAGGCGGTTGTTAATGTCATGTTGTTCATGCAGGCTTGACTTATGCCTTTTGTCATGTGCTGTTTGAGTGGTTGCTTAACCAAGTTCTTATTTGGTCAAGTTCTGCAGCTAGGTCGATTGACCAGATGTGGTCACTTGATCAGCATGGACTAAACTACATGCTGAAGCTGATTCTTCAACTAATCCTGATTAATCAACTTAGGTCGATCGTTCAAAAATTATAGATTATTTTACACTATGTCAATATATATATATATATCTAAAGCACGTCAGTTTGGTTTGTTTATGGTCATGGCAAAAAAGGATGTCCTAGTATACTTACTTAAATCGGCTTATACGTGGACTTTGGCTTGACTTCCATGGAGGGTCCTTGCAAAATATCTAACCTATTTTTATCTCTGCACATGAGGAATCTTATAGAAGATGTTCAAGTATAAATTTGCAAGAATAAGCCTAGGGTAATTAAAATATAAGACAATGGGAAATCTTATTCAAACTAGACAACCCAAAATTTCGAACCAATGCTACAAAAATATCAATTAAAAGAAAAGCCCATACGAAGGCGCTTTGCCTCGTGCTTTAAGATTAGGTTTGTTCATCGATCGAGTAAGAACGACTAAAAGGATAAGCGGTTGAAATAAATTGTGAGTGCAAAAATACAATCCGTAACCGACCAATTGTTATAATTGAATTGACCTTAATTGCACATAAAGTACAAATATATATATATATATATATATAGTTTTCCCATGGAAAAATCTATAGAAAATAAAATTTTTTGCAGACTTTTCCACGAATCTTTTCTTTAAGAAATCAATAGGTGTGAAACATTTTTCCATGTACTTTACCATAGTTTTCCTATAAAAAAAAAAAGTCTATGGGAAAAATTACAAGAAAATTAAAAATATTTGAAAAAAATTACAAATTTTTTCATGAAAAAAGTCATTGAAAAATTCAAAAAAAATTTAAAAGATTTTGGATTTTTCTGTGGAAATAGTCGTAGGAATTTTAAAATACATCTAAAAATAAATTTAAAATTCAAACTTGAAAAATATTTAACACAAAAAATTTATAAAATTTGCAAAATAATTTCACAAATTGCTATAAAATAGCAAATTTATCTAATATCATGAAAGTAGCAATCTAGAACACCTAGTCATGATAAAAGTATCAAATTCGTTACCAGACTATCAAAACACAAACCATCAATAGGTGCAAGAAATTATCAGATCAAATTTGATTAGTTAAACCGCTATATAAATCTTAAGTGTCATTAGCGTTGACATAATTACATCCTAATTTATCAAATTCTGAAACCCAAGCCCGTGGTGAATTATCATTTAGTTCTTGATCCAAATGCTTCATTTCGGCAATCCCATCATGTGCAGTCGATGACCCTTTAGTTCCCGAAAGCTCCAAATGTTCCAAAGGGGTTTTCAGCATCATATACCGTGTGCAATTATGCAGTGTGCCATTAATGATCCATTAATGATAACAAGAAGTGTTCAATATATAGTTTGCAATTATGCAAAAACATGCATTTATGCAAGAAATCATAATGATGCAGAAAATCAAAAGTTTGCAAAACAAGGCAACATTGCTTCAAATATTATAATGTAAATTCCAGAGCTATATAATTTAGAATATCCACCTCAATCAATGGCTGCTTTTGAATTTTTTGTTAAAATCAGTAGAAAATAATAGTTAATAACCAGATCTGTATATCATGTTACAAAGCATATAAATTTGTATAAAATAATAAATTAATTTATCAAATATATATACATGATATTTCCATGTGAATCCATTAAAATGAATCCTCCATAGTAGGTGCACTTCTCACATGTCCATAGAGAAAGGGAGAGAATATACTATATTCTTAATGGAGGGGTTATAGTTCAGTCTAGGGTAAAAGTAGGAATCTATCTTGCTATAACCCTACTGAGCCAACTAAATTATCATGATTGGCCCAGTTACAGGGCTCACACCATTAAAGTTTACTATTGGTCTAGGTGTCAACTTAGGTCGAATAATTTAATCTCACTTTAGTTAGCCTATTTAACAATATTATTATTATGACATTCCAATAATCCAATTGAACAGAATATTAAACTATAGTAGTCCAATATAAGAAATTTTAATAATCCCCCACTTAGACAACATAGTCTAATAAACAACAAATTGTATTACAATTTGTGGTCACAGCAATGAATGCCAACAACAACTATGACACCGTTACAACCATAGGTCTAGAATAAATACCCAATAATACAAATCATTAAATCCAATAAAGATGCTGATGTTATACATATATTGAATACTTATAATCCAAGATCGTAACACAATGCGGAATGTGTGAGTAACAAGACATATATATCAAAATGTGATCTTATATACATCTTTACAAAATAGTCTATGCATCCATCTAAGATGCCCGAATGAGAATAAATCTCAATACAATAATAAGACAAGGTCTAAATATCTCCATTGATATGCCATAAACAAATGTGTACAATCAATAATGTCACATATACATATATATGAAATATATGACAATATCATAAACATTTTACTAATCTTGAGATAACAATAACATTAGTTCATCATTTCAACATGAAACTTATACTAACCTTGAACACCGAAAGGCTTAGACAAACTCATTCTAGTCACTTGTTCATAAACAATTTTACACCTAAGCCTTTGGTTAGTGAATTCACAAGTATGCGATCTATGGCAACATGTATGATGCTTGCGTATCTTCTCTCTAACAAATTAATACTTAATATTAAAATACTTGTAAGGGTAGTATTTTCATTAATATTTTGAGAGAAGTTCACTATGATAGCACTATTTGAACATATGGTTAGGTCCTAAATATGCTTTTTATAGCTTTAAATCTAGATATCATTTCATTAACTAAATAGCCTCATAAGTGGCTTCACAACATGCAACACACTCTATCTCTATAGAAGATGTTGTAATTGACTGCTTGATAGTTTCCATGGTATAACGCCTCCTATCATCATAAAAATGTATCCAGACATCAACTTCCTATCATCTAGATAATTCATAAAATTATAGTCATAGTAGTCTACAAGAATCATATCACAAGATCTACAAAAGGTCAGTACAAAATTTCTTTGTACCTTAAAGGTACTCCATAACTTTCTTTGCAGGAGTCTAATATTTTTAAATAGGATTGCTCAAGTATCTTCCAAGTACACTGAACCAATAGCAATATTAAGATGTGTACATACTTTAGCAGACAATAGGCTACCAACAACGGAAGCATACGGGACCTACTTTGGTCTTTGCATTATTTTGAGGACACTGAGTTTTAGAAAGAATCTCACTCCTCTGGAATGATGCAATACTTGGAGAGCATATAAAACATATTGAACCTTCTAAGCATTTTTTTAACATACAATCTTTGAGACAAGCTAAGAAGACCTTGGGATCTATCATGATGGATCCATATGCCAAACATAGAAAAGGCATCACTAAGATCCTTTATATCCAAAATACACAGATAGTATGTGTTTTGTCTCAATCATAAAGCTCATAATATTGTTTTCAAAGAGAATATCATTAACACAAGACTAGAAACATAAATTTTCCTGTACCTAACTTGAAATAGATACATAGATCTGAATCATTTTCCTTGAACACAAGAAAAGTAATATCTCAACAACCTTGAGATACCATTGTCTTGATGTTTATTTAAATCATATTTATGAATCCTTTTAATTTACACACTAAGTGTTCTTTACTCTTCTCTTGAAAATTATCTAGTTAATTCACACAAATAGTTTTTGGCTAATCACCATTCAAGAAGGCTTTCATGTATTTGGTGAAGCTCTAGGTCAAAATGAGCTACTAGCACCATAAAAACTCCAAATAAGTCTTTAATTAAAACAAAAAAGAAAGTTTTCTATAATCAACACCTTCTTTTTAAATGTGGCCCTTTGCAACCAATATGGCCATATACCTCTCAATCACCCATTAAGCATCCTTTTCTGGTCTTAAAGGCCTTTTTTGCATCCAATAGGCTTGTAACTTTTAGATAACTTTATATGATCTCATACATTGTCATGGATCATAACAGCAGTTCATCATTCATAGCCTTCATTTATTCTAAAGAATTAGGATTTGAAATGAATTCTTAAAAAATTGGCGAAATCATTACCATTATTGACGTCAAATTTGTGCTCTTGTAGGTATACGACATAGTCATTAGTAATTTCTAATCTATGAGCCATCTAGGATTTCTGTAAGGGTACTTTATTTATAAGACTTAGTTCTTTTCTAATATCAATAGAATATTAAGCTTTTTCAATTTCCACAATTGGTTTTACTATATGTTACACTAGATCATCTTTTGACTTAATTCAATTTATTTTAACTAGTGATGATAATAGGGAAATAACAAATTACATCTCTCTAGGAGATGTTACACAATCTTTCCCTCCCATTATCCAACCAACCCTTAAAGTGAACAAAACAAGGTGCTTTTATTACATTAGGGTGTGGATCGAATAATAAAATTTGCTACTTCTATGGCCATTACTGTATTCAATAAGTGACCATCAATAGTCTTTGGATCAAGTTACTTAATAAATGGATCATATGACTTTACTTTAGCCTTGCAACCCCAAACATGGAATTGCCTAAGGCTTGGTTTTTCTTATAAAGCAAATCATATGGGGTTTTAAGTACAAACTTACTCAAGAGTTGATTCAAAATATACACTGCGATCTTTAAAGCATTGTCTTATGCAAAGTCTAATAAAATTTAATGCTCCAATATTCATTCGATCATGTCCATGAGTGTGTAATTTCACCTTCTTGCGATTTAATCCTATTCAAGCACTCTAGGGATAAGGTTGCTAGCTTGAAAATTCACAATATTAGATATATCTTACAAAAGAATCAAAATATCCATCAACTTCATTATATCTCTTTAGCACTCACCACCTTTATTAAAACTGATGTGCTTGATTTTTATATCATTTTTTTAGTTCAATTTCACCTTTAAAATGCCCTAAAAAAATTTGAAGATTTCAACTTTTTAATGGATATTTGCACCTCACCAAAAACTTGAACAATCACCAATAAAGGTAAAACATCAACATCCACCCATAACACTTAACATACTTAGTCCACTTACATTATTGTGAATAAACTCCAATACATCCTACATTTTTGGCCTTTTTCCTTTTTCTAATTCTTTTGGGGACTATCTCCCTTGATGCAATCAATACACACATCAAAATGAATAAGTCTAGGTCATGAAGAATCTTTTCATTTATCAATCACTCCATTCTTCTATGGAGATATCATCTACACACTTATGCCACATCATTGACGATCTCACATTAATTCTAGCCTTTTGTTTCCAACTATAGTATTTATTTAACTGACTAACTCTCTAATTTTCAAATGACAACTACTTCAACATATTCATCTTATACTTTTCCACCATTTCCAATCCAATAATTAGCTTTCTATCACTTGGTTTCCTCTTGTTTCTTAATGCTTATAATGAATTTGTAATACAAATGATTGGACCTCCATCTAACCACCAAGTGCTCTTTGGAACATCTCACTAGAGCTAACAAAACATCTTGATTTATTGTGAAATGCATTTAATTCAGCTTTCTTACTTTCGAAAATTAGTTCCCTTTTTGGGTGTGACTAACTTTTACATTTAGCACTTGATCCCTATGAAACAAAGTAAGCAAAAATCCTTTCAATCCTTTACATTATCTTTCACTTGACTAACTATAGAGGTCATTTTATTAAAAATCTACTCACGCTTTTGGGTATAATATAATGTCTTAAGAACATCAATTTCAACTAGAAAACACTCTAAAACATGTGAAATCAAATGATTATCTTCCAGGTTTACTTTCATGCCTTTCAAGCAATTATAGTAATATACAGGTTCCATGATATGCTCATTAATTCCACTAACATCATCTTAAATAATTTTATCTAATAACAAGAGGTAATATTCTTTTCAAACTTATCAAACTTTACGAACCTATCAACTACAGAGTTTGTAAATGCTTTAGCATTTGGAAAGTTAGCAATGCCTTTCATGATGACTTATCCTTAGTATACATCATAACTATTAAGTACATTCTATTAGAATGTGTCCACTTTCCATAAAGAGCCCTTGCACAATAGTAGAGTCATCATTTATCTTTGATTCTCTCTCTTTCCATGCCAAATATAATATTTGGTGATTGCTAAATATGATATCAACAATTTAGTATAGATATCATCTAGTCAGCCTAGTCATCATAATTAGTCTCAATCATCATTTTCACTGTAATTAATTACATAGGTAATAAAAGATCAAGGAAATAATAATTTATGAAATTCATCATAAACTTCCGAAATTGCATATTCAACGCAGTCATACTACAATATTTTCTCAATAACTGTACAATTCTTACATAATTTTACAAATTACATACAACAGTCTAGAAAATATTTAAATATAAAAAATAATATCAAATTAGTCTATAAAATTATGCACAAAATTATAATATGTAAGAATCATATAGTAAATTTTTCATGTCCAAACAACATGAAATTATTACTAAAATAAATAGGATAATAATTAAATAAAATATTTTTATTTCCAAAAAATTCTAGAAAAATTACCAATAGTAGTCCAATATGTAACAAATACATGATAAAATTTTTAAATCCAAATAACATTACATAATTACTCAAATAAATTAGGTAAAAATAAATAAAATATTTTTATTTCCAAAAAAATATGAAAAAATTACTAAAAATAGAGCTAAAAGAGTAGAGCTCGATGGTGTCATTTTCATCATCATGCACCACCTTTATGATGGCCCATGGCCCCCACATGCCACACTTGTGAATGAGTGAGCGTGCATTGCACCCTAATTCATCTCTTTCACTCAAATCGACCCATTTTTGGGTTATCCATCTAAACGTTCTAAAACTGTTCCCTCAATCAATTTCTCAAAATCATGAAAAATAGTGCAATTTCATTCAAGAAAACTTGAATTGAACTTAGGTTGCTTGAAAAAATTTTGTTAAAAACTTAAAGCCATTTCAATTTGATTTTCTAAAAGTGATTGAGGGATTTTTTTCGTCATTGAATTCTAAATTGAAAACACCAAACAAATTGAATAAAAAGAACACAAAATTAGTGTAATATGATGAAGAAAGTTTCAGCCACCATGGTATAGCTATGAGAAAAAACTAATTCCAAATTGGAATTTTTCTAGCGTTTTGTTCAAATTGATTTGTCCTATTCACACAATAAATATTGTTAAGATGAAATCACAATATGAAACCACTATTGAAGATGGAGAAGTTATGTGTTGTAAAATCTGTATGTTTAAAACTTGTTATAGTTTCAAGTTGCAGCTATCACTTTATGTCTATGTGCTTGCCAGGTTAGAGGCAACCAAGTTGGTCATAAAGTGTAGCAGCAATAACATAGTCAAGGTAGAAAATTTTCATGTAAAAAATCCATAACATTTCTTATCAATGGTTATGGATAATCAACAATTTAATCACATAAAAATTTTAAAAAAAAAAATTGCACAAATTTGAACCTTGCAATATGAAAGAAAGAATTAGCCCTGATACCAATTGTTAAAATCGATATAAAGTAATAACCAATAATCAAATTTGTACACCATGTTACAAAGCACCTAAATTTGTACAAAATAATAAATTAATTCATCAAATATGCATACTTGATATTTCAATGTAAATCCATTC
Organism: Saraca asoca; assembly: GCA_026873985.1. NCBI lineage: Eukaryota > Viridiplantae > Streptophyta > Magnoliopsida > Fabales > Fabaceae > Saraca > Saraca asoca. The sequence continues at coordinate 28,403 of JANHAO010000596.1, read as the reverse complement.
AAGTAAATCCTCCATAATATCTGCATTCCTCATATGCCGGAATAGAGAAAAGGAGAGAGAGCTATATTGTATTCTCAATAGGATGACTATAACTTTGTGTCTAGTGTAAGTAGGGACCTCCGTTGATGCAATTGTATTAAGCCAACTGACCTATCATCATTAGCTTAGTTACAAGGCTCACACCACTAAAGTCCATTATTGTTCTAGATGTCAACTTATGCCTAATAATATGATTACACTTTAATTAGCCTATTTAACAATATTATTATTATGACATTCTAATAATCCAATTGAAACATAATATTAAATTATGGTAGTTTAATATAGAAAATTCTAACATTTTTCGCACAATTTTTTTTCCTTTCACTCATTATAGCCCAAGGTATAATTTATCACCTCTCAATTTGTAAAAAAAAAAAAAGATCTTAATTAATAATCATGTGATAGGAATTTCAATTTTTGTTTTTCCTTACCATCTTTATTTTTCCTTTAAAAACCATTTTAGAAAAACACACCAAAAATTAAAGCTAGTAAATGAACCTTAGAATGCACAAAAGTGCTAAATGAAACCAAATCTAGAAAAAACACAAAATAATAAGAATTTAAATTTAGGAAAAAAAACCTAAGTAAAAAAGTTAGAAAATGAAAAGGGAAACACAAGAGCAAGAGAGCTAGACAACAAACTAAAGAAACTAAATTTTTGGGTTCAATTGAAGAACCCATAACCAAAGAAAGTTATAGATCTTACCAAAAAATATCTAAGAAATTACAAAAAAAAAAAAAATTCTTGAGAAAAACAAAACTTAAGTTAAAGATAGACAAAATAAAGGAGATAAAGAATAAATATGGGGCCCCACCTAAAACCTTTTATTTCTAGTTTGGGATGTTACTAAAATTGCTAATTTTTTTTTAAATATCTTTCTACGATGTTTACAAGGACTCAAGTTTCTAAAAAAGGTATTCTACGTAGGACATCAAAAGCAACTATGACAAGCCCAAATTTCCTAAGGTAATTCTATATATGCCTAAAACTTATTTGTGGACCCAACCTATCAAAATAACCATCCTCAATTAATGCTTGAACATTTGGTACCTTTATACATTTAACATTATACAGGACCTGACTTCTATATAGATCTAAAAATAAGAACTATTGGAAGTATATGCACCTAGTCACCATTGATGGGACGTAGTGGCTACCAAAGTGTCTTTGTGTATTGACATCCTGTAGAGGTAGAACAATACTTAAAAACATTTAAAACAACAAGGGTAAGCCATATAGACTTTGTAAGTAAACTACATACAAAAGTACTCTAGTAATCGTAATAGTCTTAAGTGTTTTATCCCTACACCATTCACTTGTAAGGAGCACTCTAATGATCCTCATATACCTCTTTTTTGTTAAGGTCTAGACATATAAATTTTCAACAAATGTTCCATGCTTATATTTTTTCTCATACGTTGTTCTCTATTTTCTATTAACTAGCTAGTCATATGTAGATATACACTTACCATGCCATAATTCTATTCGTACATTTGTTTGTACATATATTTGTTCATACATCAATGCATAGATTTTCATCTATACATTCGTACGCACTTAAACACTTTATTCTTTATATGAATTTATTTGTATATCTTTTTTAGATATGCTAGCTATGCTCATACACTTGTTGGTCATGTAATGTTATAAACACACACACAGACCCTTAGTCCCAAGTGGTCCTAAAGATAAATAAAATAAAGCTGAAAGGAAGTAAATATTATAGCAAGACTACATACTAAGCATACAAAGTAAATGTAGAATTAAAGATTTTGTTAATTTGAAAGAGAAAGTTTGCAAAGAGAAAGCTTACAATTTGAGCAAATATAAGCTCCAGAGAAAATTGGGAGGGGGATAGGCAACTTCTACCTTTCAAATGGAAGAACAAGCCTATTTAAAGAAAAATTTGGAATCTTTAACAACATTTTCACTATTTGTTACAATACTGCTATAGTTACAAGTATAGGTACTGTTTGTTAATAACTTTCTCCACCGCAAGCAATTTTGTCTTTTCTTTGCCAACACTTTATTTGCATTTCATTTAGATGAAATTTAATTTGAACTTGAATATGCATTTGGACTGAATTTCGATCTATTTTGAAAGATTGAAACAGTCATCTTCATTTGACTGTACGTAATCTTCGAGTTCATTAGTTGCACTAGATGAGCCAGACTTCACAGCTTTTCCTTGAGGTGAAAGAGAATTTCTCATAGCTTCTCTGTATATTCTTCCTTAAGGCGATTGCTGCTAGAGAAGCAGCAATACAGGATTTGTCTTGGAAAAATTGGCTTGAACTAGCCTTCACATTTTTGTGAAAATGAAGATAAACTTTGAACCACTTCATGATTTGTAATTTATGGGCTCTATGGACTTCATTGTAAGATGCCCACCATTTGACTGAACTAACTCACTGGAGAACTAGTAGTTTTGAATTTGGGTTTTTCTTAAAATACTGATATTTTTAAAAGTATACCTATGGTAAACCAATTTTTGAATAAAATTGCAATAGTAGTGGGAAGTTCCATAGTTTAAATTATTGAAATAGGATTTCAAGACATCCCATCCTTTTGAAACTTGATTTGGGAAAATTTCAGGGATTGGTCTAAAAACATCCCACCAATTGAAAAACTATTGTGGAAATTTATACTTGATATTCTAATTGAAAAAGAATAACCAAGTGTGAGAAAAGTTGTTATTTTGAAAATATAAGGTATAATATTAGGCTTCCACAAAGTTGAAAAATGTCTATCCTATAGGATTGTAGGCTTTTGAAAATTTTTTGCCTATTGAGGGATGTTAGCCCTAATCTAAGATTGATAAGATTCTCTCGATCTTGAAGGTTAGGTGAGTTATGGTATTTGGGTTAGTGAGATCCAAATGGTGATTTATCATTACTGATTTGATGTCAATCAAAATAAGTTCATAGAAATTCCTATCTTTACCAATGACTAAAAGCAAGTAGTGTCAATTTTTTAGGAAGATTTTTGTTATGGCAATCCTAGGGTTTTCATGTCATATTTATGGTGATATTTGGCCACGGCTTTAGTTAGCTTGGGATCTGGATCTGTGATCGCTTTTGCAGAAGATTTTACTTTGACATTTGTTAGGATTTTTCTATGATCATTTGCTGTAACTTGGATTTGGTAATGACAAGTGGCTTGCCATCATCTTCTTCCTCAGCTATGTCTACCTAGGATTTTTTATTAGATAAGGCTAAGGGAATTTGGGCTGCTAAAGCTTGGAGAACTTCTATTGGGAAATCTAATTTTACTGAGAAAAGGATTTAATTTGCTTAGGAGAAACATGGGTTGAGAAAGCAACTTGCTTCCCTTTGTCTCTGGATTTGGATGCTAAATGGGTATTTGATTTTGAGTTTGAATCCGAAGGCTAGTTCGATTTTTCCTTCATAGAGAAAATTCACAAGTGAGGATGTTAGGAAAAGAATTTGAAGATCCTTTGATAAATTCAATTTTGAAATAAAAAATAGATATAATGGCTTACCATATTGCAAAAATTTATTTTGATGTTAAATTTTTAACATCTTTTTGAAGAATGCCCTTAGCAGACTAACAATCTACCTGGACTATAAAGTTTTGATTCAACAAATTACTTTGAAATTTTTCAATACATAGTACAATTGATAAAATTTCCTTTTTGACATTTGAATATTTTTGTTTGAAAAAGAGATATTTTTTCTTTGAAATTACAAGGCCATTTTATAGGTGGTTTCTAGGAAAATGTATAAGTGTTTGAAGTGTTGTTCTATATTTGGAGAAAAAATCAAAACATCATCAATATAAATAATGATGAAATTTGTGAAAGGATTATAAATATCTTTCATAATCCTTTAAATTTCTAAGGGAGCATTTTTAACACCAAAAGGCATTACATTCCATTTGTTTTGATTGAATGGGACAATAAATTTAGTCTTGTACCTATCCTTGAGTTTTATTTGAATTTGCCAAAAACTAGATCTCATGTCAAATTTGGAAAATATTTTTTGCAACATGAAAATGATTTAATAAATCCTTTTTGTTAGGGATCCAATACCAGATCCATCTAAGAGCTCTATTTAGAGGTTTATAATTAATTACAAGCCTTGGTGTTACTTGTTTTATCTCTGCATTTTATTTACATAAAAAGTAGAGTAGGGCCAAGGACTTTTGGACTTTCTAATAATTCATTTGGCTAAGAAATCATTGATTTCCTTTTTACAATAGTCCACAAATTCTTGATTCACTTGAATAAGAAGAGCTTTTGTCGATAGCTATTTTTTAGAAAATTCTTTTTTCATATGGTAAATCTACCATATGTTGTTTTCTGTTCCAAAATGCATTAGGCATTTCAGAACAAATTTCATCTTATATCTTTGTTTTTAAGATTTTTATTTTGTTTTAGACAACTGGAATGGCCAATTGTTACTCTATCCTTTTGAAGTTATTTTCTTTAGAAAGATAATTTATTTGGTTTATTTTGTTTTCAACTAGAATAAGATTTTTGAAAATGAGTTCTTTTTTCATAAATTTGAAGACTATTTTTTGTCCTAGATTCTCTGTTTCTATTCCTTTAGTAGATACTAAAAATGATATAATATGTTGAATGAAAGGAGAAATTAAGATGATTATGCTGGTCATATCCTTAACTAACAGAAAGTTTGTCATGATTATGTGAAAATCATTTTCTAAAACAATGTTTGAGAGTTCAACCGGATTTGATGTTTAGATCAGTTAGCAAATCCAAAACCTTCTTTAGTTTTTTTTAAATATTTTATTGGTACTAATCATTCTTTGATACAATATAGATTGGCATAAATGTCAAGCAGAGCTACTGTCTCAATGGTATACTCATCCATAACAATGAGTTTTACAGGAATGTACCATTTTTGAATTTTCAGAGTAGATGTAAGTCTGAAAACTTTATCATTGATAATGCTTTCATCTTCATCCTCTTCTACCTTATTTTTGCCTTTTCCAAAATCAGAAAACATTTGATCAAAACCTTTTTTTATTGTGATTTTAAAATTTTGACTTATTCTTTGAAAAGATTTACTTCAAATTGTAAATCCTATAAGGTAATAGGTTTACACTTCTCATAATTAAGTCTTTCTAAAACATTTTTAAAACTATAGTTGGTTAAAGACTGATAGTTTTGAATAAGTTGAAAGCTTATCTAAAGTTCTTTTAAACTCTTGGAGGTAACTCCTATTTTCATCATCATTTGGCAACATACAAATAACATCAAAAAGAAGTTCTTCTTCCTTTGAAAGAACATTTAGATTGCAGATATTTTAGATGACACTGGTTCTTCATATTCTGAAGAAGAATAACAATCATCTTCTTGGATTGGATTGGTCTCTTCAACTTGTTCTTCTTCCTTAGGGGATTCATTCTCTGTAGATGTTTCAGCAAGTAAATTACTTATTTGATAGAATGTTTGCTCATCAATTTCAAGCATCGTAAGTCTTTTATTTAATTTACAATATTTGGCCATACATCTAAGCCTATTGCACCTAAAACATATAGGTCTTTTACCTATATTTGGTGGAGGAGTATACCTAGGATTTCTTTTAAAAAACTTACCTATGGTTTTACTCTTATGTATTTGAGGTCTTGGATTTGGGTTGGCTTCAACATGCTTTTCCCTACATTTATGCCTAGGCTTGTAGGTTTTTAGGCAACTAAAACTAAATTATTCGTAAAAAGATCCTAACTCTCTATGGTTAAGCGCTCTTTCTTTGACTAATTGCCTATGGATTTTATCCTCCTAGTAGATTTTTAAAGGCTACCTTTTAGACATAAGCAACAAGTTGTCCATAAGTAAGTTGTTCATATAGGATAATTCCATTAAAATTATTTCTAATTTTTTCTCTAACCTTGTTGGAAAACTAGCTAGGAATTTCTCTTTCTAGAAAGGATGGTTACTGTCTAACCTAGAATAGATTTATTTGAAGAAAAGTATTTTTATACCATCTAAAGTTACTTGGGGTCCTACACCAAATATTTAAGAGTAACTCAATTAATTGTCCTTCCATAGGCTAGCATCTTCTATGAAATGTTTGGTTATGGTGTAGATCAATATATTTACAGTATCAAGGATGGGCTAACCATCTGATCCTAATACTAACTCTCCTTGACTATCTAGTTTGATAGCATCACAGGTTTCTTATCTTTCCAGGCTAATGAAATGCTCATCCCACCACCCGTTAAGTTGGCTAGTAAATTCGATAATGAGAATATGAATGACTATCATGTCATCACATCCATACATGGTTTGTTAGACTGTACTAACCATGGTCATTTGCTGAAGTAGTTGGATTATTTCATACTCAGATTTACCATCTATCTTCCATTCATAGAAGTTATTCTCATTATAGGAATTTTGAATGAGAGATATTTAAGGCTCTAAGGTATTTTGGAAGTTTAGTTGTCTTGGTCACCAGTGTGTCAAGGTTTTAAGAGTTTCTACCTTAGATTCCTCATCCTCAGAGGCCATTTTAGAAGCTATTTCTAAGACTTTATCTAAAACTTAGAGATTTCTATTGGAGCTATCTCTTAAGGGTGAATAAGGGATAACTAGATTTTTGCCTAATTTTTTTTATCTAAATCTTTGATCATCTGGCTTATATTGGCTATCTCTAATCTATTTAAAGGGTCAACTCTATAAGATCTATTGAGTTATTTTTTCTTGTTTAGGGGGATTTCATAAGGTTTAAATAAAGATTGTTCTATTTGTTTTGGAGTACTACTAGAAGTTTCTCTTATTTGGATAGGTTCACTAAGGGTTTATTGTCCTAAAGTTTGCAGGTATTTGTTACTATAGTTATTTTGTTCCATTAAAATTGTATATTTCTTGAAGAGATAGATTCACTCTCATTCTTTATCTTAAAGGATGAAGTTATGTCTGGATTTTTAGGATCTTTTGTTTCTATAACAAAAGATTTTGGAGAAGGGAATCTTGACACTACTCTTTCTCCCTTGGAAGTTGTCCAGGTTTGGGTCATATTAGTAGTAACACCGATTGCGTTTCCAAAAGGCCAATCCATCTCAAGTTTTCCTTTTGCATAAACTTTGAACCACTTGAAGAAGGGAACATTTTGTCATGAAATTCTTAATAAATCTAATCCATCTATCATGAATTTCTTTTTTATTGGTTCCTTGGAAATTCTTAAGGAACCACATTCTCTTAAAGATATTTTCTTCTAAATAAAAATCTTCTTTTAAGGATTCTATATGTATTTGAAATGAGTTTTCCTGAGTTTCTAATGATTGTCTAATCATTAAAAAATTTCGGGTTATGGTAGATTTGAGAAAAGGTTGAATGAGATTAAGGAGAAGTGACTACACTAGATTCTATATCATCTTCTATTTTATCTATCCCTTTGGAATTTGTCCTAGTGTAAATAGACTTTAAGATCCTATTAGTATTATCTAGGCCTTTAAGATTTACTGGTGAGGCAGTTCTTCTTGGACTTCTCAAGTCAATGGACATGGTTGAATTTAAGATAGTTGAGTGTCTAGGTGGATTTGGAGTTTCTTACTTAGAAACTTCAAATTTTAGAGAGGTAGAAGAACCATCTTTTATCTTAGTTATTCTAGGATTTCTTATCTTAGATCTACATCGATCAAAGTAGAGATCTACTTCTCCTAAAGTATGATGGATGATCCTAGAGATTTGGGATTTTCTGCCCTAAAGAGAGCTATTCTAGGGAAAGACCTATTTGTTGGGAATTCTATCTTACCCCAAGGTATACTAGCTGGTATTTGAAGAATTGCCTTAGTTATGTTTATTAGCCTAAAGGTCGTTTGACCTTTTCTAGTAGAAGGTTCCAGAATTCCTAAACTCTAAGAATCATAATTTGTATTAGATCATATAGGTTGTTGCTAAAGGAATTGATCCAGGTACCATATCATATCCAAATAATTTGGAATTTAAGATTAGGATTTTATCCCTATGTGTCTCTTTAAGACTGGTAGAAATATCAAGGAAACAATTAAAGTGCACTAGCCCTTGTAATACGTTAGTTTCTATGACTCTTATCATAGAGTTGTCAAAATTTAAATGCTTAGCATCTCTAAGACATAATAAAATTGTAGTATTTAGACCTAATCTAGTTATAGGTTTACAATTATTTGTACACGGCCAAGATGCAGAAAGTTAAATTTTTTATTAAGTTTAGAAACATCCTTTCTAGGGAGAATAACAATTTTTCTTGCAAAGGATCAACATTTAAAAATCTTTCTTTAGTTTTCACAACATAAGTTGATCTATTGAAGAGGTTTGAATAATATTTGTAAAGCTCTTTATTTGGTGTCCTGGGCATTTCCTAGTCATCAATATATTGATTGATGTTTTTAAAATTAATTTGTTCTTTGAAGATAGATTTGGAATCACCTTTAAATTTGATTTCTGAAGAAGCATTTGATGAAGTTACAAAAAAGGAAAATTTGGATGAAAATGATCTAAACATATTTGTAGAAAGTGAACAATAGCAACCACAAGAGATCATAGATATGGCATAATAGTAAATAAGCAAATAAGTAAACTTTCTCAATTCTAATATCATAGCTTTTAGATACTATAAAGACAACAATATAAACTGTAAATTATAGTTACTAAATGAATTAAATACTAAGATCTCAAGATAAATCTTTTCTCTAGATTTAACTTAGCCTCAACTTATGATATACATGGGAGCACAGAAGGTAGAAAACCCCTTTCTTAACTTAAACAGGGACTTACACTCCTTAACGAACCCATGTTTTCACAATGAGCTAATCAACATAGATCCATATTATTTTCATGTTCAAACATTGGTATAAACTTCATAAAACAATAGTATATATATAAGCATACGAAGATGTTTATTCACATTACTTACTCATCCATGCATTCAAGTATTCAATCATGCATATTAATCTCATAACTAAAGTAAATTGAAAATAAGCATTAAAACAAAATCAATAGCTAAACATAGAAATTCAGGCATTCATAAGCAAGCAAATATCCACCTTATTTCTTTTAGGTCAGTCTTATTCATCTCTTCTCTCTTTATTCCTTTAGGGCCAACCTTATCTGTCTCTCCTCAATTTATATAGCATGCTCTTGCAAGCATTTATCTTAGCCCCTGTTCCCTTACCATGACCATGGCCTTTCTTATATTTTCATTATAGGCATAATTCATCAAATGTGATCATATTTCAATGATTTCTCATTGCATCATAATCTCATACACAATGCTTTTGGAGCCTTCACAAATTGGCAAATTAAAGACAAACACAACCCATTTATTTAAGGCTAGGTGGAAACAAACATCCATAGGCACAAAATGGATTTATTTTGTCATACTCTTTGCCACCCAAAACATTGGCAGCCAAAACACACATATAAGCATACAACAAATCTTATTTTGTTCAAAATTTTGTCATTTATGCCATAGTAGCCAAAACACATATAGAGTATACAACAACTTTGTCTTTATTGCAATTTATGCCATAGTGGCAGAAACACAAATAGGACATATAACTATATTTTTGTTCCAATTTATGCCATTTATGCCATAGTGGCCAAAATAAACATAGGGCATACAACAATTTTATTTTTATTCCAATTTATGCCATGGTGGCCAAAACAAAAGCCACTTCACAAATGGTATTTTAATTCAATTATTATTATCTTACGAATTTTAAATTTGTTCACTTTATTTCATTAAGATCAATATTGTGGACTCACACTCAGTAACTAATTTCACTACTAAAGTATTTAAGTAGCTTAGAACTAATACCATTGATACCAAATAGAGCCCAAAAAGGTCCATTTTACAATACCTTGCCTTTATGTAATAAGAGAACAAAAAGTACTTTGCCCCTTATTGGACTTACTAATTTCAGCCCTTGGCCCATTTCATGGAGACAAAACCCTTTTTTTTCAACACACAAACAAGTTAGTAGCCTAATTGATTAAATAACACATATATGATTCAAAATCAAGTTTTAGGCTTTCCAATATAATTAAATTTCAACAAGTCTAATAAACTCATTCAATGAAATTGCTTCAAAATCAAGCCCTTTCTTAAATATATGGTTGAACCACTTACCCCTATTTTTTTTCAAGTTTTATTGATTCATACATGATAATTTTATACCACATCTACTAATCCAATCAATCATGCATAGATTAAAATTTCAAACTTATCATGAAAATACCGCTACTGGCTAAAACACATGCTACCACTAAACTCAAGTTTTCTAATCATATAATCTACTAAATATATACAACATTCATGTGTGATTCAAGAGAAACCACTCAAGCAATTTTATTCAACTATTGCTACTAAAGTTCACATGCATGTTAATAACAATTCAATTTTTACATCAAAATCTTGCCCACAAAAATGTTAGAATTTCCAAGCAAGTGTTAAACCCCCAAGGTTGAACCTTAAGGCCAAATTTAGGCAAATTTTCACTTTCCTTTACTTATTACCCATTAAGATTGAACCCCATCCCTTAAATGGAGGATGTTTTAATTCCCAAATCCAATATGCAAGAGCTCACTTGCTAAAATTCTAGAATTAGTTTTAACTTTATTAAAATCTTTCACTTTCTTTCTTATGCTGGCCAAAACTTACTTGCACTACAAAAAAATCGATCAAAAATGAAAAGATCATTAGCTATTAACAAATAAAATCTATCAGAAATATTTAGAAAAATCCATGGGAAAATGAGCACAATTTTTTAAAAATTTTGCTTGCTATTTTCAATGGAAATAAATGTATGACAGAATTTTGATGGAAAAATCCGTTGGAAAATTCAAAAAGTTTTAAAACTTTGAACGCGTGTTCTGGCCTCCATTTCATTTTTCTTCTACTTCCTATGCCATATCAAACCTCTTTTTTACTTTCCTAGCTTGATTTTTGAGTTTTAAAGATATTTCTTGTAAATCTAAACTAATTAAATTGTTATAATTGATTTGTTTTACATTTTTACTGATTGTTTTTATTTAACTATGACATTTTTTATTGGTCAATTCTTTTTTCTTATTTTTCTTTCTGTAGTTTTGATCTTTAGTTTCTATAGTAGTTTATTTGTGACTTATCTTGCTTGGACACTAAGGTTAGTGCATATTTTTAATTATTTGCTGATTACTTATTCATAATTTTTAATGTTGTGGGAGTTAACTTTTAATTATTAGTTATATTTTCTTATATGTTTGAATTAGGATTGATTAATTATAATTAGTGAATTATATATATTTTGAACTAGATTCTATAGGATTAAGAAGTTGGATGATATAATTAATAGTATTATTGAAATTACTTTAGGAATTACATATATCTATAATTAGAACATATTTTTAATTTAGAAATTATATATATATTAATTTTATTAATTTTTGAAATTAGTTAATTTATTGTAGATATTAATTATTAATTCCCTAAATAAATTTGATTATTGTTTATTTTTATTATATAGGAGAAAATAATAATGGAATTATTTATAGAATATGGAAATTTCATAAATAATTTCTCCTATATATTTTCATAAGTATATAGTGATTTTCTCCTATTTTAATTAAATTTGATAAACAGAATATGGAAGGGCCGAAACACCATAGGTGGATGTCTAACAGGCTTCTTTTGGGATGTAGTACATATAAGACAAATTTTCTTAATGGGGTAAAAAAATTTATCGACTTTGGAAAAGCTTGACCAATTTATATATGTGATGGTCAGATAAGATGTTAATGCTCTAAACATAAATATAGAAAATTTTTATCTCCTAACGAAGTTAAAATTGATTTATATAGATTTGGGTTTAAATATGATTATAGATGGTCAATTGATCATGGTGAATAAAGATATATAGAAAACAGTGAATCTTCTAGTAGTGTGACACAAGATTTGCATGATACAAGTAATATGTATGTGAACATAGTGTTGGATGTTTGTTAACTAGACGTTGCAACTCACTTAGAATGCAATGTAGAAAAGCCTCCAAATAGAAGTGCTCAAAAATTTTATGAAATGTTAGAAGCTGTACATCGGCCATTATGAACTGATTGTACTAATCATTCAAAATTGTCATTAGCAGTAAGGATCTTAAGCATAAAATCTGACTTCAACTTACTATAAAATTCCTTTGGTCAAATTATGAAACTTATAACCAAAGTAGACCCATTTGATAATGTTATTCCCCCAAACTTTTATGAAATGAGGAAGGTAATGAAGAATTTAGGATTAAAGCATCAAAAAATAGACTGTTATATGAAAGGGTGCATGATGTAGAATTTATGGCTTACCTCAACATAAGGAATGAAGGACAGGCCGAAATAGCAAAAAAGTTCTAGTTAAGAGAATATATTATCTACCCCCTTATTCCCAGATTGTATGTTGCTATGAAGTTGGCTTCCCATATGAGATGGTATCATGAGAATCGAAGAAAGACGGGTGTTCTTTGTCATCCTTTGGATGAAGAAGCTTGGAAACAATTTGACCAAAAGTACCTTAAATTTGCAGTCGATCCTTGAAATGTAAGAATTGGATTGTGTTCTGATGGATTCACTCCATTCGATTATCATGCTGCACTGTACTTGTGTTAGCCAGTAATAATCACTCCTTACAATTTGCCTCCATATATGTTCTTGACTTTGATCATCCTAGGTCTAGAAAGTCTAAAATGTAAAATTGATATGTTCATGTAGCCATTGATAAATGAGTTACTCACTTTGTTAAGTGATGGTGCTCTAACATATGACATTTCAATGAAGCCAATCGTTCAGATGAAGGCCACATTGATATGGACCATCAATGACTTTCATGCATATAAGATGTTATCTGGTTGGCAAATAGCTGGAAATTAGTTTACTCGATCTATATGGAATCCACAAACGCATTCACCTTAAAGCATAAGAGGAAATAACAGTTTGATTATCACAGATAATTTCTCCCATATAATCATCCTTACAAGAAAAACAAGAACAATTTTGTCAAAAATAGAGTGGAGAAATTTGAATCACCTCCAAGATTAATTGATGAACAAGTTTTTAATTGGTTTTGTTCCACTCCAAAAGTCATATAAACTTGGCCAATTAGGATATTCGGATATGGGGTGGATCACAAATTTGACACAATCTTGATATCATGCATTTAGAAAAAAACATCTTTGATAATGGGTTTTATACAGTGATGGATCTTAAAGGGAAAACCAAGGACAATATTAAGGTGAGGTTGGATTTGCTGGAATATTGCAAAAGAAGGGAGTTGGGGCTTAAAGAGGTTACAAATGGAAAATATATATAACTAAAGTTTCCTACAATTTGAGCTTGGATGATATAAAGGTAGTCTGTGAGTGGATCAAGGAGTTAAGGATGCCTAATGATTATGCCTCCAAATTGGATAGGTGTTTTGATGTAGGCGATGGTAAGATACCTAGTGTGAAAAGTCATGATTGTCATATTTTCATGGAAAGATTACTTCTTATTGCATTTTCTAGACTCCTAGATTATGGCTAGAGGGCCTTAACTAAGTTAAGTCAATTCTTTAGAAAATTGTGCTTAACAATTTTGCAAGAAAAGGAATTGTTTTGAATGGAACAAATATTCCCCTCATAATATACAAGCTTGAATGCATCTTCCCACAAAGTTTTTTTTGACTTAATGGAGCATTTACCTATTCATTTGCCATTTGAGGCAAGGGTATACTACCCTGTGCAATATTAATGGATGTATCTACTTAAGAGATTTTTTAACAAGTTAAAGAAGAAAGTTAGCAATAGAGCTAGACTTGAAGGAAGTATATGTGAAGCTTATTTGACTAAGGAGATAGCTCAATTTTGTTAATACTATTTTGACCCTGATATGCAATAACAAAGTATATTAGTTAGTAGGAATGATGATTGGATTGACAATGCAACTTGGAGCCTATTCTTTCCATCTTTAATCTTCTAGGACGCTCTGTTGGGTTCTACTGAGAGCAATATTTGGATTATGAAGAAATGGAATCAGCTATAATACATGTGCTTTGAAATTCTAAAGAAGTGGAGCCATTTAAAGAGTACGCATTTGTGTAGTTATCTTAATAAATTATTCCATATTTTCATCAATTTTAGAATACTAATTTCCTAAATTATTATTGCCAATAGTATGTTTATTCATTAGTTAAAAGCTATGTATCCTATGGTGCAAGATGAAGACACTGAAGCAATGATCAAAGCTCAATTTGCTTCCTAGTTTGGCTCTTTTGTAAGTATATATAAACAATAATTACTTTTACTATATGACATTATTTACAGATGTATGATGAAATTATGATATGAAATTAAGTTATTCTCAGGTTCACAATCTCTCCAGTGGTGTGGTTAATTAATATCTATTGGATTTAGCTTAAAGTCCACTAAGGGTAGTCAAAACATTTCCAATGTATTTTGTCAATGGGTTACACAAACCAATGGAATGAAGCAAAAAGAAAAAAAATAATTAATAGTGGAGTATATGTGAAGGGCATAAGGAATGTCACAATAAGGGAAAATGACTTCTATAGTATTCTTAAAGAGATTGTACAGCTTGAATACTCAAGATTACTATTCAAAAGGGTGGTACTTTTCCACTATGAGTGGTTTAATCCTTTGTTAGGTTATGGTATGAGATTAAAACCCTAATATGGCATAGTTGAAATCAAACATGCAAGACAATATGCCAAGTATGATCCCTTTATCATTGCACAACAAGCAACATAAGTGTATTATGCACCATACCCATGAATAAAGAGAGATAAGCAAGGTTGGTGGGTTATTATAAAGACCAAGCTTCATAGAATGGTTACGGATAATTATACAATAAAATATGCTTATCAAGATGATCATATGTCATATGCATCTTAATTGATTCTAGTAGATGATTCAATTGGTAGCTTGCATGATGAAGATGGTGGATATGGGGAGGTGAATGAGCTAATAGATGTAGAACAAGGGGCAATATCAACAAAGACAAAGAAGAGGATAAAGATGATGAAAAAAAAGATGCAGATGATGAATCTAACAATGAAACTACAATTTTATGTACAACATGTTAATTTATTACTTGTATATATGAGTTCTAAATTACTTTATTCATATTTCAATGTATATAATTAATTTTTAATTTTGTCATGTGTGAATATTTGCAAATAACAGGCCGTAGAGGTTCTAGACAAGGAAGTAATAGAGGACAACAATCATAAGGATGAGGTTCCCCCTTTGAATCCCCTAGTAGCAATTCACCTACAATTGCAGGCCAAAGCCCCCAGCTGTTGTTCTTCCTAACTACACATTCATGCCCACACTATGATTAATATCTAGCTAGATAAAACTAGTTGCATAAGCTTTGACATCACAAATGCAATCACAATAGTAGTAGGCCCCGTCCCTGGAGATAGCTAGGACACTTACACAAATGGTGCTTCGATCTTCAGGAGTGGCATTGGCCTTCAAACAACCTCAACTTCCCGTGGTACCTGTACTTGGTCCCAATAGACCATCATGCCATATAGGATGGGATTATGCTTATTTAATTTCTTAACATTATTTATTTTTATTGGTTAATTAGGTTTTTCCTAACCCACATATTGATAAGCACCATACACCATATGTTTATGAGCAAGTATGAAAGTGTCTAGTCTATATGGAAGAGCATTCTAGAGCCCACCCATAGGATGTTATATATAAAGTTTAGGGTAAAGCTTCAATACTTTGTTGATAATTTGTTTTTTAAATGTTTACTAACTATTTGGTGTTTTCCTTGTTTTTTAATCTCAAAAGTATTGGAAGTGGAACTCTTCTTATGAGAATGACATGTGGAAGAATTTCAATCATAAGGGTTCCAACAAAATGAAAGATATGATGGATAAGGTATGGAAGAAGAGGCTCACTTAAAGCAACTAGATAGAGGCAAGAAGTGGGAAGGCCTTTTAAAGTATTGGGAGGACCCTAAACTCAAGTTCCAGTTTGGGCAAAATAAAAGGAACAGAGCCTCGAATGCAACTGGATAGGGTTTCTCCTTGCACACAGGTGGATCCATCTTTGTATTAAAGCATCTATTGCCCATGGTAACATTATTTTAAGTTAATATTATTTATGCCATTTTAACTTAATGTTATTTATGTCCATGAAAATTTTTGTATTGTGCAAATACATGAGATGGGGATTGAGCTGCCCATAGAAATGTTGCACCACACCCACTTCCAAAAGGGTGGTTTATAGGTCTCGTCTTGAGCTACATAGTCTTATGTAAGTAGCTTCATTCTCTTAACTTACATTTTTATTATTAATATATAGTATATTTGGCAATAAAATATTATATTAATTTATAATATCATATAATTAATTGTTTTAATTTGCAAGAAAATTTCAACCAAAAAAAAGAGGACTTAGTACAGACTTAGGTGCACATAGGCAAGGTTGTGGGTACACAACTATTGATTTGGTGGAGTCATCTAATCATCATTTGTGAGTGAACACCTTAGCGAGATCAAGAAATGATGGGTCTATGGTTTAGGGTCCAAGGCTAAAGTGGGGACGGCTACATTGGTGCCTGCTGCAGCTCCTTCCGACAACACGTCATGTGCTACATAGGACAAGATTATGTATGCTATGAATGAAATGTAGCAACAAATGATTTAGTTATTCAATCGAATGAAACACTTCATGACTCAACAGTAGCAACAAAGTCAAACTCTATCGCCACCACCTCATTCATCTCATTCCCATTCATACTACTATCAGCCTTCTACCTATTACTAACTACCTCCTCTCTACGTGTATTCATCACCACTACAGCCATTCCAGTCGACAGTTTGACTACCACTAGCTAGAGGTCCTAAACAACTGAAGCAACAAGACACCTGAGATCTGAAGATTAATGATTAGTTATTCTCCAACTATCTTAGGTTATAGTTATATTTTTATATTTTTATTTAAATAATATATTTCATACATTGATTTTAATAATACAATTTATGAATTATTTAACTGATTTTATATATTTATACCTATTCTTGTGAGTTTTATTTTAATTTTTTAAAATATTAATTTTTCAAATTTAAATTTAAAAAATATTAAAATCAATTTTTAATACTAATGCAAATAATTTTAATAAAATTTTGAAAACCAAAAATTATTTGAAATAATATTTTAAAAAAGATTCCTTTCTCCAATGAATTTCCAATGATTTTTGGATTGATTTTTCCATAGATTTCCAATAGAAGTTCAATCGATTTACCAACTGATGTATGATAAAGTTTCAACAAATTTTCTAACATATTACCAACAGACACTTTGATGAAAAAAATCAAAAGAAAAAATTGTCAGTTCAAAAATCCATCGGTAATGACTAAGGTTTTATCAACCATCCTTTTGTTTGGAAATTCATCATTTTTTATGGATATCTCATGATTTCCAACTTATTTTTTCAATTGGAAATCATGCATTTTTTTTGTAGTGCTGCGAAAATGGGACTTTCACATTTTCAAAATTTAATATGCAAACTTATTTTTAACTATAGCATCATATTACAATCTCATTTATACTAAATTAATCGTGGCCATCTCCCAATATTTTCCCTTTATGGTAGAAACATGCCATACTCCACCAAGAGAAAATTTTTATTTTTATTTTTTAAGATCAATAAACATTAAAGGGGTGATTCAAGTGTATATCAATATTTCAGGGGTTTATCATGTTGCATGTCATATTTTTCAATCAATTTAAAGATTATTCTTGAAAACAAGAACCCATCTAACTAGCCTGTTATATAAGTTTTAATAGATGGATTAAAAAACTACTAAAGTGAAATTTGTAGAAAGAGTACTCACTTTAAAAAGGATAAGCTTGATTGAGGGTGGGAAAATGTCATGACCTAATTTCCTAGTTATGGCCGGTGTAAGTATCAATCCTCTAATGATAGTCCCCAGCCTTCATCCATTTTCATTACCTATTACTATTCATACTTATTTCACCATTACTAATCATATTTACTTAATTTCAGTTTATTGCTTTGAGATACTGAAGACTTATGATATAAAAGTAGCATAATTTTGGAATATGAACATATTTCATAATTTACAAAAATATTGCCCAACAGGCATATGCTAGGTCAAGCATTTGTTCACAAGTTACATGCAATTTTCTAACTACTTCAAAACCTCTTGTTCAAAAGCCATTCCAATGCCACCCCATATCCTATCAAGGAAAAAACAACCAAAAGTTAGATTAACCTATGATTGACCATGAATCCAAAAACATAGATTAATAAAACTAAGCCCTATGGCCACACTATTTACAGTTTTCAAAAATAAGTTAACAAAATGCGTAGTCCAATGGTAGACCTCTAAGGGTCAAACCATCCTAAAGACATTTGGTGGTTCTATAGGTATGATCTCCACCTAGTGAAGTACTTCATAACCTACTAAATTTAGAATGATAATATAATGGATTCTAATTTCATAGACTCCTAGTAGACTCATAATTGTGGTAGAAAAGATGTCATATGTGATTTTTATTGGGTCACTGTTCATACTTACTTTTCTGAAGGAGGGTTAACTATAATGTCTTGAGATTCTAAAAAAAATAATCCATAGAAGAAAGTCTAGGGCTCAGTGAGATAATTCATACCAAACTTATGAATTTATCTAACAAACAATGCATATATACATCAAAACCATAACTATGTAATCATTTCTCAATTTAAATTTCATGAGTAGATCATTAAGTTTTAGAGAATCACCTCTGAATGTTGTTACATCACAATATCTATAACACATTATATCAAGTCAGGATTCTCATGGTCTTAAGCCACCATCCTTGATCATTACATTATTCCATCTCATTATATCATATTTCAAAATTTCATAAGATAATAATGTAGGTAAAAGCAAAATGCATAATAATAAATATAAATCTCCTTGTTACTCCATTCCAACCTTAATGATGAGCAAAATATCTTCCATTTATTTCCTCTCACACTCTACCTCTTAGGATGTTAATTGAGTTTAATTTAGTGAATTGGCCTTATTTTACGATTAGGTAATTATTTGGAGCTTAATTAAATTAATTGCTTAATGCTGGATTTTTAACATGGTTTCAAATTTTAAGCTATAACTTGAGCTCTAGATGTTGGATCAAATCAATCTTTATACGGTTGGAAAGCTAAGAGAAATCTATACAACTTTTATATTGAGGCTAAAGCCTAGTTCTACTATTTCAAGTCTCAAAATTCATTAGGAAATCACCCTAGTGTTTTTATCTAGATTGACTTAATCACAATGATTGGATCATAACTGAAGCTTTAATGGGTCAGATGAGATCAAACCAAGGCTCAAATGTATCTAAGGCCCAGACTAATGATTTTAACCCTTAAACTTAATGAAACTATATAATTTTGAAGGCTAACATAGGGGCCAAAGTCAAACCAATGTTTTACTCTATGGAGGATTGGATTTGTAAATATAGTTTAAAGGCTTCCATTGTAACAAGGCCTAATTCATTGTGAGCCTAAAAGGAAGCCCATAAGGCTTAATAAAGGTTTAGGAGCTTTAAATTGCTGAACCCTTAGAGATCATGGGAATTCTTTTGTCATTTTTAACATTTAGACTTTTTAGCTATCTTTAATTTCTCTCTACATTTTCATGATAGCCATGGAAGGCTAAGCACTTTGTTACCAAGTATAAGGGTATCATACTCCAATTAGTTTGATTTTGAGGCCTTGCTCTTATCTATTTAATTTCAGTTGATTTACTCCTGCTTCTATCTTTATCTTGTTGTTTGGTTACATGCATAATTGCTAGTGTGGCCGGTTGGTGATTATATGTGTAATTTGTGTTTAATTGATAAATCTAGCTAAATTTAGTGTTAAATATTGGCTGGTAGTTCAATGTTCTTTACATAAGAGGTAGGGTTTAAGTAATTGAACCAAAGGTGTTTGGTCAACTGCCTAGCCTAGGTAAATTCTAGTTTTCAAACTTACTTGCATCTAGTTTTAGGAATAGGTGGTTACTTGTTTATGCTAATCATGATAAGTTGAATCCTAGGTGATCATCTAGTAGAGGATTTGAGGATTATTGCAAGGGTTCTGGGTAGCTCTAGGTTAGGCAATCAATTGAAATTGGATGCATACTTAGTGCTCTGTGATAAGTTTATGATAAATCTACATTCTTTTACTGCACCATTTCTACAGTTATGTTTTCCAATTTTCTGCAACTTTAACTTAATAATAGCCTCCCCCCACCCCTATTTTCATGCTATAACACAAATAGGTCACTAGTCCCTATGGTGATGACCTGACTCAATAATACTACTAGAATAGGTGATTCAGCACTATTTTAGTTGGTTCTAACAACTGACAAAACTTGGCACTATAGTCAAGGACTAGCATATTTGTTTTTGTGTTTTTTTAGTCAATTATGGTATTATGACATCAATATTAGCATTAGGCTTTAAATTTAGCCCTATTGTCTCCTATTTTTGCCCAATTTTCCTGATTTTTTTTTTATTTTTTTGGTAGGATGGCGTGGCAAATTTTTTGGTGGAGTTAAGGGCTGAAATTTGGTAGCTCACCATTTTTGTGTATGCTAATCAAAGCTATGAGCACCATAATATCTCGACATATTTCCATCACTTTCTATGAACTTTCAATTTTTTTTAGTATTTTTTCAATTTTTTAATTTTTCCATTACAATTTTTTTGGTTTTTGCATTCTTGTCATGATTTTTTTTTTGTATGACTTGATTCTCTCATGATATTCCATTGACATATAATCTAAAAATTGAAAGAACATTGTAGAATTTAAGGAGAGAGATCAAGTATACCACTTTTGCCCTTATTATTTTTGCATCAAACAGTGAGAGCCTTCCCCTAGTTCACCTCCTGGCCTTGGAATAGTACTTGATCTAACTTCTAACCATTCATCTAAATTTGAATTACAAGACATGGCTATCTATCCAAGGACTTTGATAGAGTTAGCTACACCTTATTTGAATTAGCAACTATTATGCATTAAATACTCTAAACTGGATATTGCATTTGAGCTAAGGTCTGGACTGATAGACTTGCTTCCTACCTTTCATGGGCTGGCTGGCTAGAGAAGACCCTCATAAACACTGGAAGAAATTTCATGTTGTATGCTCTACTATGAAAACTCATGGAATATCAAAAGAGCACATAAAATTGAGGCACTTTCCCTTCTCATTGGTTAATTCTGTTGAAGACTGGCTTTATTATCTTCCACTTAGTTCAATCCATTCATGGCAAAATATGTAAAATTTATTCTTAGAGAAATTCTTTCCAGCATCCAAGGCTACTACAATAAGGAAGGAAATTGTGGCATAAGGCAAAATTATGGGGAAACACTATATGAATATTGGGAAAGGTTTAAGAAGTTGTGTGCAAGTTGTCCCTACTACCAAATTAGTGAACAACTTCTAATCCAATACTTCTATGAAGGCCTAGTTCCTATGGATAGAAGCATGATTGATGCAACTAAAGGTGGAGCATCAGTGCACAAGACACCTAAGCATCAAGAAATTTAATTGCCAACATGGCCATAAATTGTCAGTAATTTGGAATCAAATATGATACAACTCCAAGAAAGCTGTATGAGGCAAATGTGTCCAATGTCACTGATCATTAAAGGCTTGAACATGGGCTAGATGAGCTGACATCTTTGATAAGGCAAATGGCTATGGGACAAACACAACAACAAGCATAATCTATTAGAGTTTGTGCCATTTGCTCTATCAACACTCATCCAACAAATGCATGTCCTTTATTATAAGAAGAAGAGACCATCCTTCAATCCTATATAGTAGGCATTTTTCCTAGTAAAGCCCAACTAAGATATGATCCTCATTCTACCTTTTACAACTTTGGCTGGAGAGACCACCCTAGCCTTAGATATGCTAACCCTATTACCCAGCAATCGTAATACCAACCTTCTTATAGCCTACAGGTAATAGATATTAACAACCTTACCCTCCTAGATAGTAAGTACCCACCAGATAACCTATCCACTCCTTAACCAGCCTTACCAACACCTAAACAAGAATCATCCCTTGAGAATTTAGTGAAATCAATTAGAACAAGTTCTATTCAATTCTAACAGAAAACTAAAGCAATCATTCAAAATTTAGAAACCTAAATAGGCCAACTAGCATCTTCCATTAGTGAGCTTAAAGCCCAAGGTTCAGGCCATTTACCTTTTCAAACCATCATTAACCCAAGAGACAATGTGAGTGTAATAGTCTTGAGGAGTAGCAGATAAGTAAAGACCCCCAAATAACCCTAATTGTAACCTTTCACTACAAGACCAAAAAAGCCAAAAAAATTTGAAAAATCAAAATGTCCAAACTAGAACCAACAAGACTAAAAATTAGAACATGCTATCCCCTACCCTTTCCAAATAAAATCACCCAATTTAAAAAGCAAGAAAAAGTAAACAAAGATAAAGAGATCCTTGAGACCTTTAGGAAAGTGGAAGTCAATATACCACTCCTAGAAGCCATTAAGTAAATCCCCAGATTTGCAAAATTCTTGAAAGAATTATGCATTCATAAGAGGACATTGAAGGGGAATAAGAAGATAACGATGAGGCAAAATATTTCAACCCACATCAATCAAAATTTACACCTAAAATGTAAGGATCCAAGGACTTTCACTATACCATGTATGATAGGCAACTCTAGATTTGATCAACCAATGCTAGACTTAAAAGCTTCTATCAATGTCATGCCAATGTTAGTCTATGCTTCCCTCAGACTTAAACCTTTGAAATAGACTGATATTATGATTCAATTAGCTAACAGAAACAATGCATATCCTACTAGAATGGTCAGAGATGTACTAGTACAAGTCAGTAGCCTAATCTTCCTATTGATTTCTACATCTTTAACATGGAAGAGGACCACATCCAACTAAGCCCCACTCATCCTAAGGAGACCATTCCTAAAAATAGCTAGGACTAAGATTGATGTGCATAAAGGAACACTTTCTATGGAGTTTGCTGATGATGTAGTGTGTTTCAACATATTTGATGCCATGAAACATTTAGTTGAGGAGCATTTTATGTTACAGATTGAAATACTTGATTTTTTTAGTTCAAGATGCCTTTCCTCACATGTTTGGCAAAGATTCATTAAACAAGCTACTAAAACCAAGCTATCAGCCAAAAATTGCAACAAATAAATCAGAACCAAAAATTACAACAAAATTAGAAAAAGAAGTCACAATTTTCAAAAAGAAGATATAGTAGAGACATTGTTATCCCTACAATTATCCTCCATTGAACCAGAATATACTGAAGTATCAAAATATGTAGAGTTCTCTTAACTAGGCAGTCTAGATTTTACCCAAATAGCACCAAAATTTTCAAAGATGCAAAAACAATGGCTAAAAGTAAAGCTATAGATTTTTTCCAAAATTGATGCCTTCAACCAGAACACTTCCTTCATTTGTTTAACCACCAAAATTGGAGCTTAAACCTCTACCCAACAATCTGAAATATGTCTTTCTAGCAAAGAACAAAATGCTTTCAATCATCATAGTAAGGAGCCTACAACCAGATCAAGAAGACAAGTTGCAGCAAGTCTTGAAAGAACATAAGATAACCATAGGGTGGACACTTGTAGACATCAAAGGAATTAGCCCTTCCACTTGTATGCATCAAATTTTTCTTGAAGAAGGTGCTAAACCAGCAAAGCAACCCTCTGATCATTGATATTGTCAAGAAGGAAATTAGTAAGTTACTTAAGGCTAGAATTATTTATCCCATCTCAGACAGTAAATGGGTGAGTCTAGTGCCAGTTGTCCTTAAGAAAATTGGAGTGACAATGGTGTAAAACTAGAAAAATGAGCTCATTCCTACAAGAATTCAGAATGGATGGGGAGTGTGATTAATTATAGGAAGCTGAATGAGGCAACCAGAAAAGATCCCTTCCTTCTTCCTTTCATTGATCAAATGTTAAAGAGGCTTGCTAAAAATCACATTACTGCTTCTTGGGTGGATTTATAGGATATTTTCAAATCCATATAGACCTAAAAGATCAAGAGAAGGCCATATTAACTTATTCCTTTGGCACTTTTGCTTACAAGAGGATACTTTTGACCTATGCAACATACTTAGCACATTTCAAAAATATATGGTAAGCATCTTTTTAAATTTTTTAAAAAGTTGCATAGAGGTGTTTATGGATGATTTTATTATATATGGGGATTCATTTAATGATTGTTTAGATAGTCTTGCTAGAATGCTTAAAATATGCATAAAGACTAATCTTATGCTGAATTTTGAAAAATATCATTTTATGGTTGAGAATGGAATAGTCTTAGGCCATTTAGTTTCTAGCAAAGGAATAGAAGTAGATAAAGCTAAAATTGATATTATTTCCTCCTTACCCTTCCCTATATGTATGTGAGAAGTGCATTCCTTTCTTGGACATGCAGAATTTTATAGGAGATTCATTAAAGATTTCAACAAAATAGCTCTCCCACTTTCCAAGCTCCTTAAAAAAGAAGCAGCATTTGATTTCAGCCAGCCATGTAGAGACACCTTCAACAAATTGAAGCAAGCCTTCACCACCACTCCCATCATTCAGCCAAATAAATGGGATTTTCCTTTTAAGATTATGTGTGATGCTTCCAACTATACTTTAGGAGTTGTCCTTTCACAAAGAGTTGGAAAGCAATCTCACTAATCTATTATGCTTCAAAGACTTTGGATGTTGCCTAAATCAATTATACCACAATTGAAAAAGAATTTTTAGCAATTATTTTCACTTTGGAAAAATTTAGATAATATTTGCTAGGTTCTAAGATTGTTGTTTTTTTTTATCATGCAACACTTAAGTACCTCTTCACGAAACAAGAAGCAAAGCCAAGGCTCATTAGATGGATGCTCGTACTGCAAGAATTTAACATTGAGATTAAAGACAAGAAAGGAGAAGAAAACATGGTGGTTAATCACTTGATCATAATTCTAAGAGAAGAAGAAGCTTTTCCCATCCAAAAGACCTTATTGGATGAAAAAGCTCCATGGTTTACTAATTTTGTTACTCATGAATTGCTTGCTTATTTTAAGAAAGCACAAATTGATAACTTGAAAAGTGAACAAAGCATTATATTTGGGATGATCCTTACCTTTGGAAGTTTTATAATGACCAAATCTTTAGGAGATGTGTGCCAGATTATGAATTTTATTCCATTCTTAGCGTTTATCATTCATTTACATGTGGAGGCCATTTTGGACTTAAAAGAACATCTAGGAAGGTTAACATAGATGTTGAAGTCAAGCTAGTGTTTTACTCTACAAAGGATTAGTTTTGTGTTTGGATTTATAAATATGGTTTTAAGGCTTCAATTATAACAAGTCATGATTCATTGTGAGCCTAAGAGGAAGCCTATAAGGTTTAATAAGGGTTTAAGAGCTTTAAGTAGCTCAAACCCTTAAAGATCAGGGGAATTCTTTTGTCATTTTTTACATTTAGACTTTTTAGTTCTCTTTAGTTTCTCTCTCCATTTTCCTGACAGCCATGGAAGGTTAAGCATTTTGTAACTTAGTCTAAGGGTATCACATTCTAATTAGTTTGATTTTGAGACCTTTCTCTTATCTATTTAATTTTAGTTAATTTACTCCTACTTCTATCTTTATATTGCTATATGGTTATATGTATAATTGCTAATGTGGCCACTTGGTGATTATATGTGTGGTCTATGTTTAATCGATGAATCTAGCTAAATTTACTGTTGAATGTTAGTTAGTAGTTCAATGTTCTTCACATGAGAAGCTAGATTTAAGTGACTGAACTAAAGGTGATTGTTCAATTGCTTAGCCTAGCTAAATTCTAGTTTACAAGCTTACTTGCATCTAGCTCTAGAAATAAGTGGTTACTTGTTTCTGCTAATCATGCTAAGCTGAATCCTAAATCATGTTATCTAATAGAGGATTTGAGGGTTATTGTAAGGTTCTAGGTAGCTCTAGGTTAAGCAATCAATTGAAGTTGAATGCATGTTTAGTGGTCTGTGATAAATTTATTTGGAGGAGTTGTTATTATCACTTAGACTAGTTGCATCATTTCTATACTTGTGTTTTCTAATTTTCTACAACTTTAACTTAATCATAAACCCCCCATTTCATGCTGTGGCACACACAAATAGGTCACTAATCCCTTTAGAAATGACCCGACTCACTAATACTACTATCATAAGTGATTTAGCACTATTTTGGCTAGTTTCAACAATTGTCACTTATCCTGCACAATCCCAGCCTTGTCCTTCCAAACTAGCCTTATTCCACTCATTATATCAAAATGCATAAATTCAAGATCCGGTTCATTTTCCCAATCTTATCTTATCAATCACATCTCAAGTTTCATAAAAACTTATAAGCATTCAATAGCATCATTCTCATAACAATTATATAACAAATGCATATCACAATCACAATATCAATTAGACATCCTTTATTACATTATCACATTCAATCTTAATCTCAATAGTATAGATTACATTCCTTGTTACATTATCATAAAATTGATTGTAGAAAATTATTGAATTTATTGATACTAGTTTATGAATTACTCATGTAGGATTCTTACTTGCTACATTTAACTAACTAGGATGTACACAAGACTAGACTAAAGGGATGACAAATATCTAAGAGGGAGAAATGAATTCCTCTAGAAAGGTGAAAACTTCTGCATGTGCGATCAAAATCACGAGTAGGATCAAGCTTGAAATTTAAGCAAGATCATGATTAGAATCAAGGGAATCAGATAAGAAAGATTTCATTCGATATAAGAAAATCCAGTTCAAAATATGAGTATGCTAACCAAAATTTGATAACCTTTAAGAAGTCCAAGTTATGCATGCAATTAGCATCATGATTGGAATTTAAAAATAGGGTAGGATAGTTTGATTTGACTTATGAGAATTTAGCTCAATTCTTGATTTTAATCACAAGATACAACACAACTCGATCCTTACGAGCATTATGGTGTTGATAGTGTTAAAAAGTAGTGATTCAACTCATGAATTCTAGAAATCATAAAAAATAGCAAAAAAATAGGGGAGATAACTACCAAACTTACACCAAATCATAGAAGTTCAACATAATAGACTTTGATGACCTAAGCACACTTAAAATCCAACCTTTTTCTCATAAAATCATTCATTTTATCAACAAGGCCATTCAAGCTCAAACCTAATCATACAATCAAAAATACCCATTTTCATCAACTTACTTCTATAATCAGAGGATGTCAATCAAATAACACAATATAATTTACAAAAAGGTATGAATCTCTCACCTTAACAGTTGGAAACCAGAAATCTAATCAAATCTCATAAGGATCTCCAATACTCTTCAAGAACAAGAAAGAAAAGCATATTAGCTTCTTAAATTTTTCAAGGATTTCTCTCCTCATCTAATTATATACTATAAGATTATGGTTTCTTTGCATAGAAACAAGAAAAGTATGATAGATTCAAGCTCTAAAAACACAAGAAAATCAAGCAGGTTTATGGGTTGAATAGTGATATGAATAGTGACTTTTGAATTCACAAATTCACAACTCAAATTATACTTGATCAATCCATAAGACTTTGATATCAAATTGAAGAGGAAAAAAAAAGAATTAATAGTAAAAATTTAAGAAATTATTATAGAAAGATGAGGGACTTACTTAGAGAGAGAGAGTATGTGTGTGGTAGAAAGGAAGTATGTAACTTATTAAGAAAGATGAGTTGCATAGAATACAATTGGAAATGGGCCGAAGGGATAAAGAGCTAGTCAACCTCTTGAGGGTAAAATGGAAAAGTTTTTGTCCTTTGACTTTGACTTGAAGTTGCTCTATTTTCCCTTTTAAAAACTTTCCTATTTCCTCAACCGAGTCCAAAATTAATGTACTCACAGATCGCCATTGGCTATGAAATTTTTGTACAAATTAATTAAATTAATTATCTTTGTAACAACTATAATTTTAACCTCATTGGGTGCTCGTAGCCCTAGTTTTGATCTTTTCAAAAGTGTGGTTAAGAAATTATCAATTGTTTGATTGGTTCGTGTAACACCCGAAAAATATAGGAAAATAAAAAGGGAAATTTGAAATAAAATTTTGAAATCTGAAGGGACTAAACTATAAAGTTTTGATTTCGGGTGGGGCAAGTTTTGAAATAAGTGAAAGTAAAGGGGCCAAAGTAAAAAAACAAAAAGGAAAATGGTCTGTGACCGGCCCAGTCGATTTCCGGTGACTTGGGGGCCGATATTTTTGCCCCCTCTCTGGACTTTTCGAGCAGCCCCCATTCATGCCCGAACCCCCCCCCCCCCCCCGTGAACTCCTTCTTCTTC
>JANHAO010000595.1:0-39975 GCA_026873985.1 Saraca asoca | reverse complement strand
GGAAGGTCTCCTCCAAAGGGTCAGACATTTGGAGGAATGCCCTCGAGCTCAAAATGACGGGGAGTGTCTTGGAGCACAAACCCCTTTCTCTGAAGAGATTATGAAGGAGATTTTGCCATACAAGTTAAAAATCCTCGCCATCCCATTGTATGACGGAGACAGTGATTCGTATAGTCACCTGGACTTGTTCAATATCCAGATGGACCTCCAAGGTTGTAACCCTTTGATCAAATGTCCCGTTTTCCTAACCACCTTGGGGGAAGTTTCCTGTACTTGGTTCCAAAGCCTCCCGGCTCACAGCATTCACAACTGGGAGAGTGCCAGAGGAAATTTGTTAACCAATACCAGGCACTAAGAAGGCAGCTTGCACCCCCGTGCCATCTTGCTACCATCTTTCAAGGTAGACAGGAGGCACTGAAGGATTACCTTGCTTGCTTTAGGCATGAAGTCAACAATGTTGAGAAGACTTTAGATGAAGCCATTCTGACTGCCATCTCCGTGGGACTCCACAGGGATGGGAAGCTCTTTAAAAGCCTGTATAAATACCCAGTGAGCACCCTGGGAGAGTTTTACCAACGTGCCACAAAGTAAGTCAGATGGGATGAAACCTTCGGCTCACGAAGCCTCGAGACAGGAAGCCCAATGTCAAGCAAGAGAAGAGGCAATTGTGGGGGTGGGAACGACAATCCCAGGCATCAATCCACGAAGAAAGGAATGAGGGACCCTCATTCTAGGCCCGCCACAGCACTTATAGCATCTTGTCGGATGCTCAAGATAAAATCTTCGCAATAGAGAGGAACAGGGAAGACTTCGAACAGCCTCTACCCTTGAAAATGCCTGAAAAATCTAGAATCAACCGAGGAAAGTTCTGTGTGTACCATAACGAGTTCAGGCATATCACCTTGGAATGTTAGGCACTACGAGACGCTATTGATGATCTCATTAAGAGGGGATGCCTACACGACTACATCTTGCGACCTTTCAAACAACGGCATGGGTCCCACCACCACAGGGCTGAACAAGAGCGATCCCCCACTATCAGGATGATTTTTTAAACTTTCATGGCTATCTGTAAATTGTATTACCACCTCCTAAGCTTGTGTACTAATACAAGATTTCCTTTTCTTTGGTAGGATAACAGTGTCTGCTGCCTGCACATTGTCACCCAGTCAGTTGAGATGTGGGCTTGCTGACTGGCTAGTATGGCAGACGTGCTTGCTAAAGAGTGGAGACGCTTGAAAATGACTCACCAACTGAGCTTTGCACTCGCTGAGGCATAAAAGACGCTGTAAAATACACCTCTTAGGCATAAGATCGCCCCGACCACAAGATCGATCACCCCTTTGGGCATAAGATCGCCCCGACCACAAGATCGATCACCCCTTTGGGCACAAGATCGCCCCGGCCACAAAATCGGCCACCCCGTAAAGTCACAGCTTTCATGCACATTGTTGAGCACAAGATCACTCATTCCTCTCAATTTCGCAACTTTCATGCAATTAAAGTAAAGTCGCAACTTTCATGTGCACTGTTGAGCACAAGATCGCTCACTCCTCTCAATCTCATAGCTTTCATGTGATTAAAGTAAAGTCGCAGCTTTCATGCGCGCTGATCTTGTCAAGATCACACGGTGTAAAGTCATAGCTCACTTGTGATCGAATACGTTTATGCTTAACTCTATTTTTGCAGGTATATGCAAAACAATCAAAACAAGTGTGAAGTGGAAATAAAGCAACTTTATTCATTAAAAGACCTCAGTGAGACACGTTTACATCAGAAAGCTCTAAATACAAAGCAAGGGAAAGTACAACGGCATTCCTAGAGTACAAGCTAGTTAAGGAGCAAAAAAAAAAGGAATGAGAGAGAAAGAGGAAGCCAGACCGGTGCATTACAACCATTCTTTTCCAATTGATCACCAGCAGCAGTGCTGCCTTCCTCTTTCCTTCGACCACCTGCACCTCCCGAAAAGATCAGATTAGAAAGTGCCTAGAGGCACAGCCGGTCGAAGAGCCGCCTCATAGCAGAGTCAGAGGGACGCAGTCCGAGATCCATATAAGATCCTCCCACATCTCCGGGGAAAACAATTCTTCCGAATCATATATGCAACAGACCGTACATGCCTCAATGGAGGAACAAAGTTTCAAAGGTGGCTCATCAAAGTATCCCATGGTTTGTTGAGAATGATAGAACCGGAGGGTAAATCTCCCCCTTAAATAGGGTGAGGAACAGATCATTGACACGTTCAAATCCATCTCCCCCAACCACATGTATTAATGACCTCGAAAAAGGATCAGCGTAAATACAGTCATAATTATCGGATGCGCTTCAATAATGGCAAAGCCTGGAAAAAAAAGGAAACAATGGTTCAAAGCTTTTAATTAGTTACACAGACAGTCCTCTAACTCCCAACTCGCTATGCAAGATGAGAGTTAGGGGGCTTATGTTATACACTAAAAATGAGCCTCACAAGGATGAGCCCCCGAAGAAATGAAGATCAGTTCTCGCAAAGCAGCAAGGAGCAATCGAGGAACTTTGCCCCCATGAACAGGAAGAAGCAACGGATGAAGGCGAATGCCAAAAATCCTGTTTCACTCACTGTCATGGGAACGACGAAGGCAAGGAGTGCGTCACAGAGAACTATACCCTAGTGACAACACGATTCAGTGGTAAAGGCTCAAGGATCGACCTGATATCATGGTCAGTCAACCTTCTCGCACTTGCCTCCCCCCTCCCATCACAACTATCCTCACAACTTCCTAAGGCAAGGAGCTCTCGCTTGAGACAAACAAAATATTGTGTCCGATACGGTAACAGCTATAAGCCTACAAAGATGGTCCAAGAAGCCTACTTCCACAGCCTACAGTCAAAAAGTGGTCTTTTCAATGTCTATATTTATTTATTTGATGTAACACAACTGTAGCTTGTAATTAATGATCGAAGCCCATCCTTCCTCTATAAATAGGATGACATTATTAGCAAGAGGGAGGGGGAGAGGGGGCTAGCAAGCAGAAACTCAGATAAGTTATAATAATAAAATCACTACCGTAGACGTAGGATCCGGAAAGTCCTAGATTTAGTCGAACCACGTAAAAAGATGAGTGTCTCCCCCTTTATAGTTTTACAACCATCTACTTGATCTATACCACTTTTCTTCACCTTTAAATGCAGAACAGGCTTGGGATCCCGAAGAATCTCCCGTTGATCGGATTTAGGACATAACCAAATTTCGACGTCAACACATGTTAAATATATGCTTTCATAAATTTCAAAGATCCACCTAAATAAATTTCAAAGATATGTAATAAAACTTAAGTTTCAAATCTTACCATAATATATCCCAATGTTTATCTAATAATTAAAAACTAGTAATACTTTAAACTTTAAAATAACCTTAATTATAAATAATCAGATTATTATTCAAAATATATACTATGAAACTTTTCAATTATCGGGGCCAAAATACTTTCAAGATACATTTTTTTTTTTTTTTACAAATTTCATACATATAAGTTTAAATATTAGTATTTTATTAAAAAAAATTATTTAATGAAACTTGGACTTTATACCAATGGGAAGGTAGGTGTGGATCTAGGGTCACGACCTCTCGATCATGTTGTGATCATTATCCAATCAATCCGGATGTCACCCATTAGTGCGATAACGAGGAAGCTTCCTTAATTGAGCAGCGGAACAATGTTCTGTGATGGTGCCTACTCTGAGGGAACAACAACAAATCATCCTCCGGTCCAGCCTCGACATAGGCAAGCGCGTATATATTTGTGGGGCCGCTATATTTTTTCACAAATAATTAATAAATGATCAAAATCAATGATATCAAAATGAATTAACTTAACTAAAATAACAATGACAATTATTAAAAAAATAAACAAACAATACATAAATAAATTTACAGACTAATAATGCATTAGATTTAACACCTAAGTAATAAAGTAAGTAAATAGCAAAAATTAAATGACTAATTTCTATAAATAAAATATCACAATCATGGTTGAAATTAAAACTAAAATAAGTAAATTAACAATTGAAATCATAATTGAAAATTTTTTAAAACAAATATGTATTTTCTAACAATATTTATGTATTTTGTAAATCCTAAACCCTAAAATTAAATTTAGAATAAGTGTATATTTTATAAATTTGTATTTTCTAACAATAAATATATATTTTGTAGACCCTGAACCCTAATATTAAACCTGAAACATATTTTGTAAATCCTAATATTAAATATGTATGTCCTAAACTTTACAGTCAAGTGCACAAGTAAGTTAATCTTATAATTTAAAAACTAACCTACCTATAAATATTTTACTAGTTATGTAGAACAAAATAAATTATGTGTAAACCCTAAAGTAGTCTAAGTAAAGTAAATAAATTAATGTATACATTAATTGAAATTAAAAATTAAGTGTAAAACTAAATAAATTATGTCTAAACTCTAAAATAATCTAAGTGAGTTAAGTAAATAGATTAATGTACACATTAATTGAAATTACCAATTAAGTGCAAAACTTAATAAATTATGTGTAAACCCTAAAATGATATAAGTAAAGTAAAAAATTAATGTATATGTTAATTAAAATTTATAATTAAGTGTAGAACTAAGTTATCCTAATAACTTGTAAAATAACACTAACCTACTAATTTATCAATCTAGCCAAGTAAAACTTAGTACGGGGAACTAGTTTCAAAAACTAGGGTAATGAGAGAATTGAAAATGCCATCAGGACACTTTGGTCAAAAAAACCGTTAAGGAGGCGGGCCATACCGACACTGTGGGCTGGTTAAGTCAAGCCATCCATATTGGACTCTAGTTTAATTTTGATATAAATATTAGTCATTTTGCCCTTTCTTCTTCATCACTTTCTTCTTCATCACATTTCTCCAATTTCTATCAATGTCAACATTGTGCTTCTTCTCCCTTAGTCTAGTTGTACTCATATGTTTTGTGGGTCTTGTCTTTGTGCCTTTCCCTTCAAAAATCGCCATAGTAGTGGACGAACTCACACAGCCTTGTGGGTCTATATTCAACAAATCACAAAGTGGAATCAACAGACATAGCAGCTGCAGGGATCCCAGTTATGAATTGCTCTGTGAGAGAAACAAAACAGTCTTGCATTTACACTACGGCCGGCACCAAATTCAAGCCATTACAGCCAACAGCACCATCGATGCCGGAATCGACGACCTCAATTGCTCCACCATCACTCTCCCGTCTACGTCCAACGACAATTACTCCGAAAGTTCGATGAAATTAGTTGTAATCGATACCTATGTTTGGAATGCAATAATCCTCCTTAGCTGCGAAAAACAAGTTGATTCTCCTTTGTACATCGACATCGAAGAAGCTTGTGATTCTAGGGGATTCGATACTTCGAGAAGTAAGAGCTCGAAGCAGAAATGGCGTTACTCTTATCTTCTGTTTGGACGAATGACGGTGTCGGCTGTTGAAGAATCGTGCACTGTGGAGATGATGGTGGGAATAACGCCGTCGAGGCCGATGGCGTGTAATGAAAATTGTAGGAATCCTGGAATTTGGAGAGAGAATGTGAAAGGGCTTGAGGTCAGATGGCAAGCTGTGCGTTGCGGTGAGTGGTCTTCGGTGGAAAATTGCAGGTTGGACAACGCGACAAATAAGGTGATATGTTACAAGCAGCCAAGTAAGTAATTTTGCTCCAACAATTTTATGTTCATTGAAGCTTTTGGATGCTTTGCTTAAGGTACATAAATAACTGTATTCCTTTGGATAATGCAGGCTCGTGGAGAAGCGAACTTCGATTTGGTAAGCAAATTTTATGTTGTATAATATTTCTTTTATTTGTTAGAGATCAACATGACATGGAACTAGAGTACTATTTTTAAGGTTTTAACAACCATCAACCTGTAATCAATGACTAAAACAAGAGAAAAATACACTACGTCCTCTAAGTATAAAATAAATTATCTTTATCTACTTTCTAATTTAAAATCCTACAGTGACTTCAATTCAATATATTCTATTAAAAATATTTGTTAAATATTTGTTTAATAACTATATTACCTCTCAAAATTAGGTCTCTTTAATTTTGACTAAACAAATAAATATTTAAAAAATATTCCTAATGAAATATGCTTAACTACACGTGGTTGTTTTCAAACTAGAAAAGTGACAAATGAAATTTTTGCTAAAATAAATTTAATAATTTCTAACTTTAGCTTTTTAATCATATGATTGTGATATGACAAAATACATAATTGATTTAAGAAAAATTAGAATTACTTGAACTTCTTACTTGATCGATATTGATCTTTTCTTCTTAGCAGAATCACTCATCTTAATGACTCTGATCTTTAATTGGGAAATTGTAAGATAGCAATTTGATTGGATAAATACAATCTAATCATATGAGAAGAGTAGAGACCCATCAATAAATAATAGTAAAAATGGGTGTGGATCCTACCCATTATAGTAATTCAATCCAATATCTAGAAACAAGCTATAGTACCAAATTAAGCACAATAACTTTATGTCACTATATTTGTCATGCCCCAATCCACAATGCATGACTAGTGTAGAAAGCCACCGTTGGAAACCCTTCTACAAACCTAACAATGTAAAGACATTACTAATATGATATAACTTTATCAAAATTACTACCAAATCGATGCATAAATCAGATATTTCTATTTAATTTCTACCACAAATCAAACAAAGTTTCATCTATTTTTCAGACTTTTGAGCTTAAAGCCAATACAACAAACAAAGGCTACACGCCCTGTACACAACCTATACAGCAAAAATTAAAATCACAACAACCTAGACAACACAAGTCTATAACTTATCGAGCAACAATTCAAACTAAACATATGCACATCACACCTATGCCAACTACCAACATTTACACCATTTATATGTCTTACGCTCTATAGGAAATGATATACTCAATCAAGGAGCAGATCCTGAACCAGATTGGTGAGGGTAAATGGTGGGGTTGACTTTAGGCTCTAAAAAATAGGAAAGAAAAATAAGGTGAGTTTCACAGAAATACCAAAACTCAGTTTGCAATTTATATTTAGAATCTAAGTAGAAAAACACACATTTGTGAAGATAATACTTAATAGTTTAAGAGAAACAATCTCTAATAAATTCATATGCTCGAATTTGTCAGAAAAGTTATGTCTGTAAATAAAGTAATCGACAATTTAAAATTTGAAGCAGAGTATAATATAATGGGAAATCTTCATCAAAATAATAACATGGGAAAATTCATTAAAATCCTTTAAAAGGTACCAATATTCAAGTATCAAAGAGAATTTTGAATGTAGTTGGAATCTAAAGGATAATTCCTAAAGGTAATTGTGCCTAATAGATATAGTCATAATACACCATATGCATCTATCAGATATT
Source organism: Saraca asoca (assembly GCA_026873985.1). Lineage (NCBI taxonomy): Eukaryota > Viridiplantae > Streptophyta > Magnoliopsida > Fabales > Fabaceae > Saraca > Saraca asoca. The sequence continues at coordinate 32,570 of JANHAO010000595.1, read as the reverse complement.
TAGATATTCTCCCTTTATTCCTTTAACAGATATTCTAATCACAAGTGCATTTCAGGATTTTCCAAGGAATTTCCAATGGATTCAGTAGTTCAAAAACAAGTAATCAGTTGAAAAGTATTATACCTTCATATATATCCAGAAATAAGAAACAATTCTGATCAATACATGAAATCAGTGTTTAAAAGATATTGTCATTCATCTTATGTAGCATATCATCTAGAAATATCAAAAATCAAATATAATGATAAGATGAAATCACAGGTTCTATAAACAATAATTAATATAAAAATGCATGAGTACTCTACAGTAAATCATTTTCATATCTATATAGCATATGGTAAACATTTCGAGTAAAGCTAACATCAATATTCTACTTATTTTGAAATAAGAATGTTTTAGATAACAAAATTATTTTTGTTTTGAAAAAAGGGAACCACAAAAGAGTAAGATTATCTACTCACCTTGAGGATATCCAAATAACTTCAAATGAAATTCTTCTAATTTACCACTTTCCCCAAATTAGCTTATTAGACCTTAGGTGCTAAGTTCATGTAACCTCATAATAGATTTTCTATTCCAAATATATTACGATTTCTGGTGTTTAAATTTCAAATAGGATAATTTCACATAGATAAAAATCAATCTTGGAAAGGAGCAGTACCTACTAACCAATAGTTGATTAGTGTTTGGGTGTGTTATTGGATAAGTATGACAAAAGCGAAATAAAGCCACTGACTATTGAAGGAAGATTAATGGTGGAGCTATCACCAATGGTGGCGATAGCTATAGTGGTTGGCTGAAAAAATGAGGTCACAATTGCACAAGACCAGCAAGGCAATGGAGGCTAGCTGAAGAAGATGAGATGGATGTTGCCACCAATGCGGTTAGATTGATCCACTACTGACGATGACACCGATGAGTAGGCTGGCTAGAAAAAAAAGGCAGCTTATCAGATGCTGATCAGGAAGGAGAAGGAGGTGGTTTGAAGTAGGGAACCACCCTAGATGATCAATCAAAGCTAAAAGGAGGAGCACGACATCAAACTGGGCTGATCCACGATTGTCAGAGTTAACACTGGAGTTACAAAAATAAGGGATCTGCTAGAAAGGAAAAAAAGTTGATTGGCCAACCTCCACAGCCCAAAGAGCATAGCACAATTGAGGGAGAAGAGAAGTGATAATGCTAATCATCCAATGACCAAAGAAGGATGAGGGAGAAGGCTCGGATACAACTCGTAATTGACCAACAGACTAGGAAGCTAACCAGTCGAAAAAGGAGTCAAACTAGAGGAAGACAATGAGGAAGAAAACAAAGTTGAATGGTTACCGGAGGCAGTGAACAATAGAGAAGTAGATCACTGGTAGTTAGGTTTCTTGAGGAGTAAAAGAAAATCCTGAGGGTCAAGAAAATATAGGTCAAGGGAAGGCCACGTAGAAAAAGAGAAAAAAAGTAAGGAAAAATAAAAATAAAATGAAATGAAAAAAATTATACTTTAACCCCAACAAAACTTTAACATCCTCATTAAAGTCCTCTAAAAAAGGGGAAAAATTAAGCTACAGCCATAGCAAAATTTTAAAAATTCTCTTTTTAGTCAATCGGATGAATTTTATATTTATTTTTTGAAGTATTACAAACTCTCCCCATCAAAAGAATTCATCCTCAAATTCTAGAAGCATAGTTATACAGAATCAAAATAAAGTATTAGGTTATCTACTAGAAATGAGATTCCAAAAACATAAGAAGTAAAGATCCATACTGATAAGTCATTTGAATAGATGGCGGTATTTATCCTTCATAAATGGCTTAGGTTTCCAAGTCATCTCTTCTTTACCATGGTTTTCCTAGAGGACCTTCATAGAAGAGTATCCTTTTGAGCGTAGTTTTCTAATTCGTTGGATAATTATCGCTACGGGATGCTCCTTATAAGTCAAATAACTGTCCAACTCAACTGGAATTTAAGGAAGCATGTGAGATGTATCTGGGACATACTTCTTCAACATGAACACATGGAAAATAGGATGGATGCTTTCCAATTCTGGGGGTAGATTTAGCCTATACGCTATAATGCCTATCCTTTTCATTTTGGGAAATAGGCCTATATACTAAGACTCAGCTTGCCTTTTTTGCCAAATCTCATCACTCTTTTCATGGGTAGTATTTTCAAGAACACCTGATCACCCACCTAGAATTCCAAGTCTCTTCTTCTCTTGTCTAAATAGGACCTTTGGCCATTCTAAGCAATCATTAACTTTTCTCTGATGATTTTAACTTTTTCATTTGCATCCTGTACCAAATCTGGACCCAATAACTTCGCCTCTCCTATTTCAAACCGTAAAAATAGAGGCTTACATTTCCTTCCATATAATCCTCCAAAAGGAGCCATCTAAATTGCAGAGTGGTAGCTATCATTATAGGCAAATTCAATCAAAGGCAAGTATTGCTCCTAACTTCCTTCAAATTCCAGTACACAAGCCTAAAACATATCTTTTAGAATTTGAATGGCTGTCTCAAATTGATCATTAGTTTAAGGGTGAACAGTTGTGCTAAAATCAAGTTGTGATCCCAAAGCTTCTTAAAAAGATCTCCAAAATCGTGTAGTGAATTGAGTACATCAGTAAGATATAACTGACAATGGAACTCCATGTAGGGACACAGTCTGATCTAGGTATAATTGGTCATAGTAGGAGGTTGAATAAGTGGTTTTCACGGGAAGAAAGTGAATGCTCTTGGTCAAACAATCAACAAGAACCTAGATAGAATCATATCCCTTTGAAGTTCTTGGCAGCCCAATAAGGAAGTCTATGGTTACTCTCTCCCATTTCCATTCAAGAATCTCCAAATTTTGATGTAAGCATGCAAGTATCTAGTGATCAGCTTTTACTTGCTAAATTTGAGACATCAAGAAACAAATTTTGCTATTTCATGTTTCATTCCTTCCCACCAATAACTTATCTTTAGATCTTGATACATCTTGTTACTACTAAGGTGCATAGCATAAGAAGAGGAATGAGCTATATGCATAAGGTGATGTCACAGATTAGAAACTTTAGACACCTATATGTGACCATGATAAGTTAAGGCTCCTCTATCATCTTTTGCCAGGCCCGAATCTGGTTCCTTCTTCATTTTATCAAGCAACCTATTTAAGTCCATATCTTGAGCTTGTGTAGTCACAATTTGATCAACAAGTGGAAACTGCACCTACACATGAGTCGTGAATATCCTAGGTTTTGATATTTATAATTGAACTCTATAGGCTTCCACCTTGTGCATCTCTTGAATGATGGGCTTCTTGTGAACCTCAATGTGAGCAAGACTTCCCCTCAACATTCTACTCAATGCATCAGCACATTACATTGGCCTTGCCTAGACAATATAAGATAAAGCAATCATAATCCACCAATTCTATCTAGCGACGTTGCCTTAGGTTCAGGTCTTTTTGCTCAAAGATATACTTTAAACTCTTGTGATCAATGTAAATCTCATACTTCTCACTATACAGATAATGGCACAACATTTTCAATGCAAACACCACCGTAGCGATTTTCAGATCATGAATGGGGTAATTCTATTCATATTTCTTGAGTTTCCTTGATGCATAAGCTATGAGTCTTCCATGTTATATCAAAACACACCCAAGATGAATCCTAGAGGCATCATAATAAATGGTGTAGTTACCATCACTAGTAGGTAAGGTTAACACCGATGCCATGGTCAATCACTCCTTGAGTCACTAGAAGCTTACTTCCCATGAATCAGACCATACAAATTTAGCATGCTTTTGAGTTAACTTGGTCAATAGGGCCAAATTCAAAAGCAATCTTCTACAAAACAACAACAATAACTAGCCAAAACCCAAGAAGTTACGAATCTCGATCACTAAGGTAGGTCTAGGCCAATTTTGGATCACTTCTACCTTCTTGGGATCTATGCTGATAACTTCTTTAGAAACCAAGTGTCTCAGAAAAGTTACATTAGATAGCCAAAACTCACCTTGAAAATTTAGCATACATTAATGCTCTTTAAGAGTTTGCAATACTATTTTGAGATGTTGTTCATGAGCCTAGTCATTAGGCAAATACACCAAGATATTATCAATGAACACAATTACAAATTGATCTAAGAAAGGTTTGAAGATCCTATTCATTAGATCAATGAAAGCTTTGGGAGCATTAGTCAGTCCAAAAGACATCAATAAGAATTCATAATAACCATACCACATGTAGAAAACAATTTTTGGGATATCCTCCTTTTGGATTCACAGCTAGGGATAGATGATCGCACATTAATCTTGAAAAAGTATTGCACACCCTAAGCCTTATCAAATAGATCATCGATTCTAGGTAGTGGATACTTATTCTTTGCTATAACTTTATTCAATTGCCTGCAATCAATGCATAACCTTAAAGTTTCATCCTTCTTATTAACAAATAACACAAGAGCTCTCCATGGTGAAGTACTATGATGGATAAAACCCTTATCTACCAAGTCCTACAGTTGCATTTTCAACTCTTTAAATTCAACTAGTGCCACACAGTAAGGTGGGATAGAAATGAGGTCAATTCCAGGAACAATATCAATGCAAAACTCAACCTTTTATTCCAGTGGCATTCCAAGTAGTTTTCCAGGAAAAACATCTAAGAACTCCTAAACCACTGGTACATTCTCTGCCTTCTGTTCCATTGGTTTTATGTCCTAGATAAAAGCTAGATAAGCCTTACATCCCATTTTAATCATCTTTCTAGTACTCAAAGGAGAAATAAGATTGACAAAAAACCACCCCTATCTCCTTAAATAAGATTGACAAAAACATTACCCCTATCTCCTTGAAGTAAAAGAACTTCTCTATCTGGTACATAAAAACTAACCAATTTAATCAACACATGCATGATGTGTTGATAACCAATCTATACCCAAGATAATATTAAAATCAACCATGTTCAACACAATCAAATCAGTAGGCAAAACAGTTCTACACATATCAATCTCACAAGAAGAAATCATATCACAAGCAATCAATGTCTGACCCAGAGGAGTAGATACCAACAACTGTGATTCTAGGGGGTCAAGGTCTAGCAAGTCGCAATGCCAAATAGGAGGAAACAAATGAGTGGGTTGCACCTAGATCAAATAATATATATGTTGAAATAGAGTCAACTGGTAAAGTACCTATGACCATGGCATTAGAGGCTTGGGAGTCCTGCCTTGTCAAGGTAAAATCTCTTGTAGTAGCTCCCTATCTACTACCATGACCTCTATTAATTGATCCCCTACCTCCTCGTCTTGTAGCAAAATCAAATAATGGGGGTTTCATGGATGCCATAGATCGAGGCAAAACATTCCCCAATGTACACGTGGCCCTAATGCCATTAGGCGGGGTAATAGAGTAAAGTTAATCTCTGATATGTTATAAATTATTCGCAAGTGCACGGTGTAGTTGTAGCTAGTACCGGCAAATACGGGTCAATCCCATATGGAAGCAATTTCAATTATTAAAATCTTTACACTTCAACTATCCAAATTTATTAGGAAAAAAAGCAAGTAATAAGAAATAGAAAAAAATAAAGAAGATTAAAAGAAGAGATTTTAAGAAAGAAAGAATAAAGATGTAATTAAAGAAGATATCAAATGTGAAAAGGCCTAGGATTAGGACTCACCTTACGTATGATTCTTGGCAAATAACATGAAATTTTCTTATTATAATTATTCAAATAATTAGGACTGATTTGGCCTAAATTAATTACTAGCCTCTTTTGAGGTCTAACAATTGTACCTAATTCAATTTAATACCTACTTTCGTGGATTAAATTAAACTTTGGCCCTTTAAGTTCTTTGCTAATCAGTTTGATCCTAAAAGATTCCCATCTACTTTCATGATTAGGATTCTCTTATTTAAGTATCAGGTTTTTAGCAATAATTTTCACTTTTTGGTTCCTCAATTATCTACTTAAGATTAGATAATAAGTTGATCAAGCTAATTATCTTATGCAGGCATAATAGTTAAAACAATTAGGCGAAATAATTACGATAAGGGTTTTGCTCCAATAATTGCCTAAGAACTCATAGGTGGGCTAATCCCAATCCTAGAGCAGGTATCTACTCATGCATGATTATAAAGATCAAAATAGATAATGAAAAGTAAATCATAACTAAAAAAACAAGATGTAAAAAAAGATGTAGATGCAATAAAGAAACAAGAATGAAATTCAAAAATCAAAGATAATAAAGAACAAGAGAAGGAGATCAAGAATAGAAAGCAAGATAAAGAAGGTAGCAAATAAAATAAGAAGAGAAATAGAATAGAAAGCAAGAACTTTAAATTAAATTAAGAACTTCTCAAATCTAGAAACAAGAAAACTAAAATAACTGTATAAAAGAAAAGCTTAAAGCAAAAGAAAAGAAAAAACTAGTCTAAATCTTAAAGAAGAACTCTAAAACATAACAAAGCATGAATGGGATGAATGGAATGACTAAAACTAAATACAAGGGGTCTTATTTATAGTTTTTTTTCGTATTCACCACGACTATGCTTCATAACACGGGTTGGGTGTGCTTTAGGAGATTTAGATTTATCAATTTGGCCATGTCAGCACAAAATACGACCTGGTCGTGTTCTGTAACATGGCCATGTTGTGTGTTGTTTCTTCATGAAATTTTCTTTAATCTTCAGGCAGATTTAAGCACATCATGGCCATATTCTAGAGCACGATTGTGCTCTGTGCTTCATGTCCAATTTCTTCTTATTTTACTTCCAAATTCCTTTCAGTACCTAACACAGCTTGGGTATGTTCAATGGCACAGCTATGCTAGGTATTTTCTTCATGTTTTCCTTTGATTTTTGCTTGTTTCTTCTATGGATTCTTCTTTTATCTTTTCTTTGATCCAAATGCATCTTCATTCTTCAAGTTTCTTCTTCTTTTCATGCCTTTTTATCATCCTACATGAAAAATACAAACTAAGAGCAGTATTTAGGACAAAATATGAAATTAAATCAAAAACACTAAGAAAACAAAAAATACTATTAACAAAATGGACTAAAATTATCTTATTTTCATGCATTTTTTCCCATTTATCAATCTCTCACCATATGGCCTATCTGGTCACATCTAAAATGAGCTCTAGTTTCTTGTCTGCAAATCCCTAAATGAACTTTCCCATAAGTTTGGCATGGCCCGAGTACCTCAAGTTTGATTGGAGTAGGATAGCTAAAACTAGCTCCCCTAAAAGGGTGATGGCTAGAAGTAGTAGTACCTGTGGGCTTCCTACTTGGATTACCCACACCTAGATTCCATGGGGGTATTGGTACATTAGGCCTTTAAGAGGGAGGTGCACTAAAAGCTAAGAATGATGATCTCCTAAAATCTCCACCAACACCCTTAAGTTTTGATTTCTTGTTTATACTATTATGGGCTTCTCTTTCTCTTTTCCTTTCCATAAATCTTACTTCCAGCTCTATAGCCTGATTGTATGCCTGTTTGTATGTGGTGCCCTTATGACTTGAATGACACTAAAATAGTTATCATTACTACTGTCAACAAATTTCCTAGCTTTATCCTTTTCTGTGGGGATCATATGTCATGCAAATTAAGAGAGGTGGAGGAATTGAGCAACATATTTAGAAACTAATAATTCCATTTGTTTCAAATTATAGAATTCTTGCAATTTGGCATACTGTTAGCCTTTAGGAAAGAACTGCAGCAAGAAAGCTATATGAAACATATCCTAAGTGTTGGCCCTATCTCCTACTAATCTATGATTTTCCCAACCTCTATACCAATCTACCATTGATCCATCTAGCTGGAATCCAACCAGTTTTATAGCAGTATCTTCTAAACACTCAAGAACCCACCACAGCCACTCAATCTAGTCCAAAAATAGAAGAATGTCTACTGATGACCCAATACCTGAATACCTGGGAGGCTTAAGCTTCTGGAACTCTTACAAGTAGTTTCTAAAATTAATACTGGTTGGCACTACAAAAGGTGGAGGAAGGTGGAGGTAATTAAGTTTCTAGTCCCTCATGTCACTACATGTGGAGTCTCTATTGAGTTAGTTCATCAACAAACTCATTTATGGCTCTCTGCAAGTTTGTGGCCCATGTTAGGCATCTGATGTTGATAGGTTAGCTAAAGCTCCAAAAGTGGAAGGAGCCTTTATTTTATGTTGAAAAGTTTTAAGCTACACTTCTTCACGTACAACCCTGCCTTGGCCCTTAGCATGGCCTTAACCCTTAGCCCTGCTTCTAGCTCGAGGTAGTGATGGTGAAGAAGACAATTCATGAAAGGCTCTTTCAAAAGCATTTTCTAATCAGCATCCAAAGTGAGCCAAGGATCTAATTTTGGGTGACATCTTTCTATTATCAAACAAAATGATTTGTTCAAGTGAGATTCAGATACATATGTATAAGTAGGAATGAAAGACTTAGGTAATATGGAGATTTTCAACATATTCATGGTGTAGACATCAACATATCCTTATTCATTTGTTGTACTCCTAGGTGCACTAACATGAACTCAGTATGTTGACCTAGATTTGGCAATTGGAGACCTCTAATCGTGCACCTAGACTCTAGAACTTGACTCTAATACCAACTTTATCATGGCATGATCCATGGCACATGACCAACATAGAAGGTCATTGTTGGAAACCTTTTACCAATGCAAAGACATTTCTAATATGACATAACTTTATCAAAATGACTACCAAATCAATGCACAAATCAAGTATTTCCATTTAATTTCTATGAAAAATCTGGCAAAATTTCCTTTGTTTTTCAGACTTCTTGGCATAAAGCTTATACAACAACTAAAGGTTACATGCCCTATACATAACTTGTACAACAAAAATCACAATCATAACAACCCAGACAACACAAGTCTATAACCTACCAGGCAACAATTCAAACTAAACATATGCACATTACACTTTTGCCAACTACCAACATTTACACCATTTATATACCTTAAGCTCCATAGGAAATGATCTATTCAATCAAGGAGCAAATCCTGAACTAGATGGGTAAGGGTGGATGGAAGGGATGACTTTAGACTCTGAAAAATAGAAAGGAAAAATAGGGTAAGCTTCATAGAAACTCAATGAGCAGATAATCCCACAAAAAAGCCAAAACTTAGTTTGCAATTTATATTTAGAATCTCAATAGAAAAACATGCATTTGTGAAGATACTACTTAATAGTTTAAGAGAAACAATCTATAATAAATTCATATGCTTAAATTTATTAGAAGAGTTATGTCAATAAATAGTCAAATTTAAAATTTAAAGCAAAGTATAATATAATGGGACATATTCATCAAAATAATAACACAAGCAAACTCATTAAAATCCTTTGAAATGTACCAATATTCAGGTGTCAAAAAATTCTGGCATTTCGAAATGTAGTTAGAATCCAGAGGATAATTCCCAAAGGTAACTATACTTAACAAATATCATCGTAATATGCCTTATGCACCTATCAGATATTCAATTATTTTTCCCTTTTCTCCAATAGATATTCTGACCACAAGTGCACTTGAAGGTTTTTCAAAGAATTTCCCATAGAGGAGTTCAAAAACAAGTAATCAATCAAAAAGCATTATACTATCATGTATATCCAAAAATAGGAAACAATTCTAATTAGTACATGAAATCAATGTTCAAAAGACATTGTCATTCATCTTATGTAGCATATCATTCAAAAATATCAAAAATCAAATATCATGACAAGATGAAATCGTAGGTTCTATAAATAGTAATTAATATAAAAATGCATAAGTACTCTACGATAAATCATTTTCATATCTATGTAACATATGGTAAACATTTCGAGTCAAGCTAACATGAATATTCTACTTATTTTGAAATGGTGATGTTTCAGATAACAAAATTATTTTTGTTTTGAAAAAAGGGAATCACAAAAGAATAGGATTATCCACTCACCTTGAGGATGTCCAAATAACTTTAAATGAAATTGTTCTAATCTGCCATTTTCCCAAATTAGCTTATCAGACCCTAGTTACTAAGTTCACGTAACCTTGTAATGGATTTTCTATTCCTAAAGTATTATAGTTCTTGACTTTCAAATTTCAAATACGATAATTTCACATAGATAAAAATCAATCTTGGAAAGGAGTAGTACCTACTACCCAATAGTCAATTACGGTTTGGGTGTGCTATCAGATAAGTATGACAAAAGCAAAATGAAGCTGCTAACTGTTGAAAGGAGATTAATAGTGGAGTTATCATCGACAATGATAACAGCTATGGTGATTGGCCAGGAAAATAAGCTCACAGTTGCACAATACTAGCAAGGCAGGGGAGGTTGGCTAAATGAGGTGAGATGGTTGTTGTCACTAATGAGGTTGGATCGGTCCACTGTTAATAAGTAAGCTAGCTAGAAAAAGAGGCAACTCATTGAAGGCTAATCGAGAAGGAGAAGGAGGTGGTTTAAAGTAGGGAGCCACCCTTGATGATCGATCAAAGCTGAGAGGAGGAGCATGACCTCGGACTAGGCTGATCCATAACGGCTAGAGCTGACATTACAGTTACAAAAACAAGGGATCTACTAGAAAGGAGAAGAACCGATCAGCTGACCTCCACAACCCAAAGAGTAGAGCCCAATTAAGGGAGAAGGGAGGTGACAATGCTAACTATCCAGTGACTGGAGAAAGAGCCAAAGCAAGGCTCGGACTTAATTTGTAATCAGCCAATGGAATAAGGAGCTAGCTACCTAGTTTTTTTTTTTTTAAACAAGTTTCATAACCTAGAAAACTGGTTACTGCTTACTTAAACATTTGAAGGAAAAAATTTGTCACTTTCCCAAAACTATCAAAACCTAGAAACTTGTTAACCTATTGGATTATAGCCATATATTTGCAATTTAACTTTATACCAATTACTAAATGTATTAACCATTCTAATTAATTTTAGAATCAATGATCACCACAAATTCCAGAATTTACATTGTATGAAAAACAATTAGAAAATGAGTTTTAAAACACAAAATTTCTCATACAGTTATGATTGAATTCAATATAATTAAACAAAGTAAATTTCTATCAAGTATCTAATTTCAAAAGCTATGAAATAAATTAATGATTCATAGAATATTTGATTAGCAAAATAGCCTATTGTATATCATATTATTCAAATAAAAATTACATCACAAAATCCACATGTTATCAATCATAATCACATAATTAGCCAAGCTTTGATATCATTTGCTAAAATAAATTTAATAATTTATAACTTTAGTTTTTCAGTCCTGTGACTATGATATGATAAAATGTATAATTGATTTAAGAAGGATTAGAAATACTTGAACTTCCTGCTTGATCTATTGATCTTTTTTTCTTGACAAAATCACTCTTCCTAATGGCTCTGGTCCTTAATTGGGAAACTGTATAGCAATCTGATAGGAAAATACTCTTTAACCATATGAGACATAGGAGTAAGGACTCATCAATAAATAATAGTGAAAATGGATTTAGATCCTACCCATCATAGTAATCCAATCCAATATCTAAAAATAGGCTATAGTATCAAAATAAGGCCAATAACTTTATGTTACTATAAGTGCTTCAAATTATCTTAACATTAACTTATTATAATTTATGTATTATAAAGTCCAAAAGGAGAGAATTTCAACAATTTTCTTATACATATGGAGAGTTCTCTGTATTTTTTCTAAACACAAATAGGATATATGTTAGATAACAATGAGAAGAAATTTGAACATTGGCTCCTTTGAGCAGTTCTACTCTACTGATGATAAAAATAAATACTTTTATATAACATCTATTGAATTCCCATGATAGACATGACTCCTATAATTAGTTAACAAACTGAAATAATGTTCCTAAATTCACTCCACTAATTGACCCACTTACATATAAGGATAAGAATAAATATAACAGACTAACTACCCACTTATAGATGTGGACAAAAACAAACATAAATGACATAAAAAAAATAGCAACTAAATAACTACCATACTTGAATTAACTCCTAATACACACCCCCTTAATTCAAGCAAGGCTTGTACTCCTAACATGGTTATAAGACTATCTACAGTAGGGGAAGCTTAAGGAGTTGCTTAACCTAAGCAATCCTCTTTAAAGTTATTTACTCACTGTGAAGCAACTCTAAAAATGCAAGTCAACATTGCAGTTGCTTGTTAAGTAATTGCATCTTAATATTAAAGTGGGTCCAGTTATGAGATAAGTTAAAAGAAGTGAGATAAATTATGGGGGTCATTTAAGAAACTTGATAGAGATGTACCATTGTGGGATAAAATTACTTGAGTTGTTTAGAGGAGTGTAAAATAATATGGTACTGTGGGACCCAGTAAAAAATTAATAAACAAAGCTTAAGAAACTCTCTTAAACTTCTCCCATTATAGATAGTCTAAATTTGTTGAACTTCTCTTCAATCAATAACTTCATAGAATATCAATTAGTTGCATATTAGTACAACACTATTATAGCTCTAGCTCTCCTTCATTAACAAGTTCTTGAATAAATTGATAATGTATCTCAATATGCATTAATCTTCCTTGTTCAATGGAATTTTTCATTAAAGCAATTGTAGATTTGATCTCATAAAATATTATATTGTTCTTTTCTTGTTTATGCCTTAAATCTATAATATCCTTCATAACCAAATAGCTTGACAAGATGTAGCATTAGCTACAATATATTCAACTTCTATACTTGAAAGTGTTGTTGTCTATTGCTTCTTTGACACTCGTGAAACAGCTCCTAAACCAAGGTGGAAAGCATAGCCTATAGTGTTTTTCCTATCATCTACATAAACAACCCAATCACTACTAGTAAAGCCTATAATATTTTATCTTTTGGCCTTTTGTACCTAATATAATAATCTATTGTGCCTTGAATGTATGTAAAAATCCTTTTGGTAGCACCCAAATGATTCTTGCTAGATTATGCATAGATCTAGAAATAAGGTTGACTACAAACAAGATATCTAGTCTTGTGTGACTAAGATACATAAGACCACCAACCAGCTTCTTAAATACTTGACATCAAATTTTTTAACTCCATCTTTTAAAGTGAACTTGTCATTTGTATTAGGAGGATTCTTGACAAATTTGCAATTAAGCATTCCACATATTTTTAATAAATCCATAGCATATTTCCTTTAATTAATGAAAATACCATATGCATCTTGAACAACTTCAATTCCCAAGAAATAATGTGACAATTCCAAATCTGACATTTCAAAATTTCTCATCATAAAATCTTTAAATTTTTTCATCATCTCAAGAGAGTTTCCTAAATATATCATATCATCAACATAAAGACATACTGCCATAAATTGTCACCATGGCTCTTTACAAAGAAAGTTAGTTTACTAGTACTTTTTTGAAAATTATTTTTAGCAAAGTAGGATTCAATTTTGTTATATCATGATCTTAGTGCTTGTTTAAGACCATAGAGTGCTTTATGCAATTTATAAATTTTATAATCATATATTTTCACTTCAAAAACTGCCAGTTGCTTGATATATACTATCACACCCTAGTTTAAGGCGCGACCAACTTAGGAAGACATTTGATGATGACTTCTTTCAAGCCTGACACACACTCCGATAATGCATAATTCCTATTATTTTAAGAAAGACAATAATTGAAAATCCATTCAAAATATTTGAAAATTCAATTTCACTAAAAGAAAAGATTTTAACACAATTTTAACAGAGTTTCTTCTTTTTTTTTTAGATGTTTGCCAAGGTCATAGGCCCTTGATAAAACTTATATTTACAAAAGTCAACATATATTCACCTTACAATAATTGTACACACACACACACACACAAAAGTGAAGACTCAACACATGTGACAACTGAAAACATATTTCCAAACCATGTCTTCTGTCTCCAATTTGGTTGATTCAACTTGGAGGATAGGTTGAAATTGTCAAATCTAATGTCTTGGAAACAAAACCTTTTAAATAGGAAATAGTTGACTTTCATGGAAACTCAATGAGTGAACAACCTACACAGAAAATAATGTATTATCAAAATACATATCAGTTTATAGTTGCAATGCATAAAATGCTTTACTTAGTTTCTTGGACAAGTCAAAGTAAGAAAACCATCTTTGTAGGATTATAAAAGTAACGTTACTATAAAAAAAAACCAATTGCAATATAAATCCCTAGTAAAAATGAGATGATTGCTATAGCAAAGTATATCTTTACACATCAAAATTTTCATGTAAAAGCATTATGGAAAATGAGTTAGCAACAAAAATAATAAACATGATAGCTTTAAGTAAGCTAACAAAGTGCTAAACATAAAACCAAGGAAAACATATGAACTAATATTCAATCACTAGATAAGCTTAGGTTTTATAAGAAAGTAATTCAAGTCTCATACAAAACATGTGAATAGTCATTTAACTCAAAACACATTCATCATATATGAAAAATAAAATAAAATATTTCATACTTCAAAAATATACATGTAGGATGAAAATACATTATCTCAATATATAAGCTTAGGATCCAATGGTGAGTTCTTATAGGCAACCTTACCTAATTGTCTTCAGTCACCATTATTCACCTTATCCTTCCAGCAATTACTATCCCCTTATCCCTCCACTAGTTTCACTTCTCAATTTAATTCTATTCACAAGTGCACTTGGCTATTTTCTAAAGAATTACTCATGGATCCTATTTTTAGATAAAATCAAAGTCACTAGTACATCATTAGACATTTTCATAAGCAATAAATACATTTTCAATATAACTTGATGAAAAGATAACTGAGCATCAACAATTCACTTTTCAAAAATCAATGTTTCCAAAACATGTCAATCCTTCCTCAAACAAGTATGCAATATGATTTCAAATCACTTAAAGTTATAGAGTTAAACAATCTAATATTTATAACATTCAATTGTCATATCAAAGCAAGGTTCCAATAGTAACTTATATACAAGTGCCCCCCTTCTAATATATCTTATAAATATTTATAGATCCTTTAATCCAAAATAGAAGTTTTATCCCAAAATCAAGTCTTCAACAAGAAACCACTAGGAACTTTATAAATGAAGCATAACGTAATGTTTAAGTCAAATCAATAAATGAAATCATATTTTTTATAGCATATATATGTAGAGAAAGAGGTAAGTCATTCACTCAAATATCTGAACTCATTAAACTTAGTTTTTCAAGACTTTTTCGCTTGGCACATTTATGGTCTTCCACTCCTCTTTCCAGTTCCACAACTAGAATGTCATTCCTTAGTTCCCAAGAGTTTTTGAACCTACTTATGTAAAAAATTAGGTTTTATCATTTCAAAGGGATTGTGGTTAACTAAAGTTTACCCTTACTATCTGAACTTGGAATGATTTAAATTCTATCTAATCTGACCATAGCTTAGTGTTTCAATTATTAAATTTCACAAAACCTTATCCTTTAACCCATCAGTTTACTTGTAACAAAGTAACACCTTTTGGAACTAGAAAAAGAATCACAACCCACCCTTAAGGATGAGAAACACGCACACATACAACCTAAACTAAAATCTCCTTATTAAGCTAACTAACCACTATCCACAAAACTATAAGTCTAACAAGTTATAACTTCAATTTTTATACAAACCAAGCAGTCAGGTTTCTACCTGTCTACACTCTCATCAACTATAATGTAATTCATAATAAACTACTGGAGAGAAATTACTTAGTATCAAATAACAAACCAATAATAAATTAATACTAAATGTTAAACCAGAAGTGAACAACTAGTCGACCTTAAAATTTTAGCATAGCATCATTAAAAGTCATTTTTAAAAAAACAACTATACCCTATAACAAACAAACCAAAAACAAATTTAATACATTCAATGAACTTGCACCCAAACCAAATTTTACACCCAAATCAAACAACATTAATTCTAAGTTCTTTCCAACACCCTATCCATTATATTTTTATACCACAAAGAAAACAAGTTAAATTTAGTAAACCAAGAGTCTATGCATTAACACTCTTCTCCTCCACAAAGTTATAGTTTTGAACATATGAATACTCACAAACAGTCAGTACCTAAAATTAAAATAGCCAGTTAGCAATAACCCCAAACCTGTATATAACACATAAGACCTTAAAATGGTTTTAAAACTAACCGTGAAAGTAAAATTTTTGAGCTTTAAAAGAACCTTTGGATGCCTTAAATCAAATTAAACATAGCCCACAACCTTACATAGTAGGACCACAAACATCCCTTAATGTAGCAATCCCATAGCTATAGTGACAACAACAAAAAAAAGTTTCAACCAAAACAATATTTATAAGTTCTCAAACTTTTTCAATCACATAACCTACTAACTATAATTCACATATAATGTCTTAGGCTTACCTTATTTTCAACCCAAAACACAACCAAGATACAATATACACTCAACATATCAGTGAATCCCTCAAAATTGCTATGAAACTATGTCTATCTCAAAATCAATTAAACTACCCCTTTGTTAACTAAAAATGTTGTAACTCTTATTTTAGCCATTCTACAAGCATATTCCCAATTTACAATTACTAGTTGAATAATCTAAAATTCAAAATATGTGTGTATCATCTATATCCAAAGAACCAAAAATATTTTCTTTTTAAAAATTTCAATCCCTATATGTGCCCATTTCACTTCCAAATTCAAACTATACTAATTCATTCAAATTTTGTTACTTCTTTACAAAGACTCATTTTAAACCTATCTAACATCTTGGTAAATCATTAAACTCTCAAACTCTAAGCCTTAAGCTGTCCAAACCCACCCACAACCTTAATTGTATCTAGTTCTACTATCAAAGCTTTAAAAAAAATTAGAAATAAGAACTTCTACCTCAATTGCAACCCAAATAAAAAACACAGGGGGAACCTAGCTGGTTCAACTCATCCATGGACAATAACTATCACCTAAGTTCATGGCATAACAATGAGAAGGTGGAGTGCTACAAATGGAGGCTAGATAGAGCTGGGTCAAAGCTATTCTGGTAGTGAGCTTTGTTAGTAGCTGACATTGTAGGTTGATAGCTCCATATGAAGAAAAGCTGGCCAATTAAGCTTTGGTCTTGGGGCAAATGGAAGTGTCGGTGTCATAGAAGTTGAAGATGGGGATTTGCAATTAGAGATGATGGCAGACACAACTAGCTACTTATATGGAGGCATGATGAAGATGAGGCCTAAGGAAAGGCTTAGGAGGTAGAGTATTAAGCTAAGAATGCACCTGTCTACTAAGGTTCTAAGGAAAATTTACATAATAAAGAGAAATTTAAATAAAGGGCTCAATTTGATTAATAAAAGTGTATATATGTTGACTCAAATTAAATTTAAGAAAACTCTATTTGGAACATATTACTTAAGTTTAATAAATTTCTACAACACTTTAGACTTTATCATTAAAATAAGTACCTTAAATATGTGTACTATGTACCCAACTAATTAAAACCATGAATTGCATGTACACTACTTAAATATAATTTCTGACTAGATAATAATAATAATATATGTATAACTATAACACAATTGGCACATTTTAGCCACTAATATGATAAATATGAAACATCAAGTACATCTCCATAATTTGTAAATTAAAAAGCATTTATTGAACTAAGATTATAAATCATATCATAAGATAAACTAGGTACTTATTTAATAGTTAATTTGAAAAGTACTTTAAACATTTAGTATAATTAATAACAACAAGATAGCTATTTAACATACCAACACATTTAATATCAATAGTTTAATTTATCTAAAATAATAAATACCTCACATATCAAATAAAATTCTTTAAACGCCCTTTCTAAATTTTAGAATTCTAATTAAATAGAACACCCAACCATTTATTGGAGTTTAATATGTACCTATAATTATCAAATATCCCATAAAGAAACATCCTAATATTTTGGGTCATTACATATATATATCATCATGCATATCACCATTAAGAAAGGCAGATTTATTGTCAAATTGGTAAATCACCAAATTATTTGTAGCGGCCAATGTTAACATGGTTCTAATAGTATCAAAATTAGTAAGTAAATTACTTACTCTATATGCAATTTATCATAGTATACAATTACACTATTTATCACAAATTCTAATCTATAACCTTAATAAATTATGATAATACATAAACTAATCAAGATCAATATGCAATTCAAACAATCTTTCTAATCAATGTACCACTATTAATCAATGAACAGGATGTAATATTTACACTCCTAAGTCCTAATTCATCTCTCGTTTACCATTCTATTAAATGTTCCTTACTTACTAATCTATTCCAATAATATAGAGGAAAAATCTAGTGATGACCCTATGATATGATAACTTTTCTACACTAGAAATAAGTACCAAAAGAAAACTAATCTCAACTTGTATTTCTTCATGACAAATTAACATAAAACACATGTAAGAGAGTTAGCTATTTACTTATAAAATTCACACCTAGTGATTTTTTAGGTAAGCCATACCAATTATTTCTAAACACTATTTTAATACTCATCTATCCACACAAGCTAAACTTTGCTAATAATTAGGCCACTTCCTTGCTACAAACTTCTATTTTTAAGTTTCCATATTGTCACTTTTACTCACTTTTACCTTTGATCAAGTGTCTTGTTTTATATTCACATTCCTTATCATACATCTTTTAGATGCTAATCTCAATGTTTCAAAGGCTACTATCCAATAGTTTCATTAAAATTCTTTCAATGCATTATCCACCCATGATCTTTTATTCATAACTAAACAATCACTTTGGGCAACATATTCACTAAAGGGTCAAAACCATAATCTAAAGAAACACTTATGTTGATAAATTTATTAACACCAAATAAAACTTAAGGTAGGTTAGGGTCCCAAAATATAGATCTTGCCCTTTTTATGTTTGTAAATCGTATACTCTTTAAGCCTAGGAGATCGGATTCTTGTTGTATAAGGTTTTCAAAAAGGTTTTTATTAGAAGATAAAGAATGTATTGAAGTGATTGGTAGAATTAATAATTCAATTATCAAATATTCAAATTGAACAATTTAGTTTATCAAATAACAAAGTTTTAGTAATCAAAATTCAGAATATTAGAATTACTAGATATGTGGCAGAATGTTAGTAGTGCAGAAATGAAAGATGCAAAAAAGATAAACAAGAAACACCAGGGTTTTAAGGTCTTTCAACTTCACCTGAAACCACAAATGAAGTCTATATTACTGCATCAATCTTCAAATGGATGATCTCTTTTATTATCAATTCATAGGATTTAGACTAGGCTCCTAAAAGCTAGTTTACAATAAGATTTCATCAAGCTCTTACCTAGTCTAGATACACTAATTGGGCTCCTAAAAGCTAGTTTACAATAAGATTTCATCAGGCTTTTACCTAGTCTAGATACACTAACAATACACCTTCAGCTTAATTATAATCAACCTTACAAACAATAGAAGATGCAAGGGAAGAGCAACCTCTTCCTTATATCTCCAGATCCTAATTAACCTCAGAAACATAAAAAGCAAACAAGATTTTGGTAATAGAAAACAATACCAAACTTGAGATGAATATCTCAAGAATCTAACTATGTAACCTTCACGAGATTTAATATAAGTAGTTAATCCAATGTGTTTTTGAGAGGCTAAGTTAGATTAGATGAAGCTCAAGAACTTTCTCTATTTTTTGCACTCAAAGTGATAGAGAATGATATAAAAAACTTACGTTGAAATGAGAGTAAGAGGGTATTTATAGTTACTATAACTGAATTTGAAAATACTTAATTTTTAAATCTTAATTGATTCGTGAATCGATTTGTAGGAGTTATAACTAACTAATCGATTTATGCATTGATTCAACTTGTGAAAGTCATGAAGAAATTCATGACCGAATCGATGCACGAATCAATTAACCCTCTATGTAAAAATATTTATGAATCAATTGCTTAATCAATTCAGAATATTTTCTAATGCTTCGGTAAAAATATTTTCAAAAACTTTTCTTCACAAATCAATTGCCTGATTAATTCAAGTACATTCCATAAGATTCCTTATATGAATCGATTTACAAAGTGAAAAGTAATTTTTTATAAAAATTTAACTTGTGAGAATGCATTGAAAATAGAGTTAGAAAACATTTGTTTTAGACTCATTTCAATTGATCTATTTCAGCCTCAGATTAGTTATTTTAGAAAATTATTTGGATCAAAAACTAATTAGATTACACTTACAAAAGATCTATAAACATCAATAAACTCTAAGACTAGGTTGAATCTCTTGACATCTTCAATGTCACTTAATCAACTTTAAGTTTGCAAAATAAACAAACACTCAAAGTATATAATTAGATCGTGACATTAAATAAAATTATTTTTCAACATCAAAACTGAAGAAGAAATAATAGCTACACTAACAATTTCCCATAGCTAGGCTAACAATAGGCACTAAACATGAAAAGAATGTCCTACCTTGTAACCTCAATCAAGTAGCAAGAATGACTTTCAGTCATTCTCCTATGAACAAGGACATCCCAAAAATTATTTCACTTGGGATCTTACACTTCAACAATTATTCTATTCTCCTAAAACTTTAGCACTTAAGCATTAACAACTCTAACCATTAAATATTTCAAAGCCAAGAACCATGTCATAAACAATTCCAATCATTTCCTACTTAAGGACAATATATGGTGATAAAATCCACCTTGTTTACCTTAATTTTGGTAACATGAAACTACTATGATCATATACCATTCTATTTCAATTCACAATTCACACTTAATCATTTATCATTTCATGGCATCACATAGATCACATCACTTCAATGACTCATGAATAACAATTATTTACTAAACTCAAATTAACTTACTGCTATGCACATAATACTATTCAAAAACAATTTTGATATGGATCCAAGGTAGTATTCTTCAATCCAACAAGGACACTTCGATCAAATCAACTTATTCTTTTTACATAAGGCATTCAAGTCAAATACTTTTAATTCAATCACTTAAAGGCATATAATGCATTAAGAGTTAGATACATGAGCAAGGTTCTTTAGGCAACTTACCATGTAGTTTATAATTCAATATCAAAGTTCCATTCACCTTATCACTCAAATGGTTATAACTCCCCCTTATCCCTCCACCTATTTTATGGCTATGTCAGTTTAAGTATATATTATTTAAAAAAAAAATACTTTTAGAAGTTCCTTAAAGAACTTGCTCCATGAATGCAATTTTCAATTCACACATAACTCATCAAGACACAAACATCATAATAGTTTAATGTTCATGAACACATTCAATCAACTAGCTAGCTCAACACATAAACAATCATCTCCTCATTCAAGAGGCCATTTAAAATTTTAATTTATATTTGTCGATTTCTTGAAGAATCTTTCAAGGATCCATATCAAATAATTCATAAACTTAATTACTCAACTCACAATACATTCAATACAATGATAATACTTAACTATCAATCATTCAGTCATGCAACCATTTCCAATTTACAAATCATTTAAAACAATAATAAAGGTCTATATACATATTCATCCTATTATACTATCACTACTCAAACATGTACCATTTGCAATAACATAACAAGGAAAACCTCAAGGCTCAAGTGAATTAATGAACAATTGAATTCATAAACCCAATCATACAATCCATAGAACTATAAAGAAAAAGTTATAGATAACAATTCATTACAAACTGAGTCGTCCTATTATACTATCACTACCCTAACATGTACTATTTACAATAACATAATAAGGAAAAGCTCAAGGCTCAAGTGAACTAATAAGTAATTGAGTTCATAAACCCAATCATACAATCCATTTAACCATAAAGAAAAAGTTATAGACTACAATTCATTAGCTTATAATATATCAAAAATATTTCAACATTTTTCTCATCTCCAAGGCTCATGATTCAAACTGCCCCTTTTTGTACTGATTTCACGATCATGCTTGTAGTAACAGAGCTTGTATTCATGCCTTTGAGATTCGAATCAAAAATTTTACTACTTTTATGCAATTCAAATCATCCCTTCCTGTGATCCTGATTGCATGCAATTCTGGACTTCGTGAAAGGTTTGCAACTTCAGGCAAGTAAACTCATTTCTTGAACTAAAACTTCTCAAGTCGAATCGGAGTATTCATATCTGACACTCACAATTCTACTCAAATTTATGATTTTGGGCTTATAATCATGATCAAATGCCTAGTTTTACACAAACTACTGGTCTTCATCTTTTTAAAGTCTGATTTCAGCTACTATAAGTGCCCATAAGACACCATTTCCATCTATATTATTCAATCATATCAACCATAAAACATCATGATGCAAACATATCTTGATCCTACTCAATTTTAGACACTTAGCTAATTCACTTAAAACAAATTCCATATGTAATAACCTTATTTCCACTAACCCAAAACTCTATAATAACATCCCCTCAATTAGATAACCTAGCCAATTCTAATTCTCAATTCATTTTTACACATATTACCATATTCATTTATCCATACAATCTCACCCTTTCACACTTTGGTTCCAATTAATTGCACCTTCTTATTACATACATAACCACACATATGCTACCAATCCAATATTTTCATAAAATAACTTAAGCCAAGACAAAACATCAACTTATATAAACTCAACCCACATTTAATAACAAGGAAACTAAACATCTTACAAATATGAGGAAAGTAAGTGATTCACTCACCTTGTAAACAAAAATTTTGGGCAGCAAGCATCTTTCCAAGAAGGAGAACTAGGCCATACCACTTCAAATTTGTTTGGGATTTCTCTAGTTAGGCTAGATTATGCCAATATCTTCCTTCAATTTCTCTCTGAATAGTTGGAAACAACTCCAAGAATTTCTATGTTTAGTAAAATAAAAGCTAGGGTTTAAAGGATAGCATCTTGATTCATCAAGAAAACTATGAAAAAAGCTGAAATTAAGAATGCATGTACACTAATCCACCTCCGATAAAAAAGCAAGAAGCTCCAGTGGAGCTGCAACCATGGCTGACCACTGAAGCAAAGTAATAGCTAGTTTCCTTACTGTAAGAAAAGCTTCAACCTCACCAACTACTCCTCTCCAAGCTCCATTGTTGAATAGCAACTAGAGACCCATCGAGAGGCGGTGAAAAGCACTGGGAGCCCAACGAAGCTACTACTACTTTTCGGTGTGCTGGCATGCAAAGAAGAAGAGGAAAGTTGGGATGGGCTTCACAAGAAAGAAGAAGGAAAATAAAGAAAAAAAGAGATCCTAGCCCTTATATATATACATACATATATATATATATATCATTTTAAAGCCAATAACACACTAAATAGAGACATGAATTACTCCAAAGCAATTTGGTTTTATTTGAGGTAAGTAATTTTAAATATTTTTAATATCTATAAATACTCAGTAAGTGTATGTTTATATATATATATATATATATATATATATATACACACACACACACTTGGTAAAACTCAAGTTACAAATCTTGTCATTATTTATTTAGTATTTAAAAATAAAACATATGAACAATCATCAGTAGGAAATAATTTACTATTCAAAATAATCTTTAATAAATCTCTAATTTATTTACATATCATTGAATAAATCTCCAAAATAAAGAAACACTCCAAAAACACCATTACTTATTTTTTTTTAAATCCACTTAATTGGCCTTTAAAAAAATAAGATTTTCATTTTATTACAAAATAAATTAAATAATCCCTTCAGTATTTAAAAACCATGGTAACTTTATTAAAAAGAACATGTATAGTTCATACTCACGTCACGGAAATTATTCACTGGAGATTCTAGGACATTGCAAATATATATATATATATATATATATATACATATAATATATATATATATATATATATATATAATAGCTCTCTTAACTACACAAAATCATGTGTTGGATATATCTTAAATAAGATAGTGTATTATACGAAGCAATAATGTATGTATAAAGAAAGTCACCTAATTTAAACCAAAACATTACATGACATGAGTTAATTTGCCTAGAACTTGAATTATTTAACACGGTATATGCAGAAATGATTTAGTTTTACTGATCATAAATTCATCCTCCTGAATTTTTACAATTTTCTTTTTTGTTGCATGTTCAGCTGGGTTGAAGACTATGACTTCGAGTAAGATAGCTAATTATCCATATATCTCACTCATTACTTTCCGTGCATGAATTTTTTTTTTTTTTCTTTGCACTTATGTATTGCTTTTTTCCAATAACTTGGTGTGCAAAAAGTGAGGCGTGGTGTAAATTTTTCTTGAGTTTTGTTGAACTTGTATGAATGACCTAAGCTTATCAAATTCTTTTTTAAGTTATCACGAAAAAGATTTTCACCAAGCCGACTATGTACAGATGTCTTTTGCCTGTACGTCTCTAAACAGACTCTCCAAAAATGCAGCAAATTAAAGAACTTCTAAAATTACTGTCCAAATCCATTCTCAATACCTCAAAATACTTGTCAAATTTGTCAAACACCGTATTTGTTTTCTGGATTTATTCGTCCTCAAAGAAGTTAAAGCGCCCTGACAGATATAAAAATAAAATTCTAATTGAATCTTGATGTTTTCAACTTTGCACACAGTAATGTTGTGGTTTGCAGCTAAATTTGTCATCGGTTCCCCTTTTGTGCTTGGATTCTTGATATACAAATGGAAAAGGAGGAATTTATCTCAGTGTGACGCAGTGGAAGATTTCCTCCGAAGTCAAAACAATCTAATGCCTATCAAGTACTCTTACTCTGACATCAAAAGAATGACCCAAAATTTCAAGCACAAGTTAGGGGAAGGAGGCTATGGTTCTGTCTATAAGGGTAAGCTTCGAAGCAAACTTGATGTAGCAGTGAAATTATTAGGCAAGAAGTCCAAGCCCAACGGAGAAGATTTCATCAATGAAGTTGCTACCATCGGAAGAATTCGTCATGTAAATGTGGTGCAACTGATTGGATTTTGTGCTGAGAGAACAAAGCAAGCTCTTGTCTACGAATTCATGTCTAATGGGTCTCTTGACAAATACATACTTTCACAAGAACAAGGGAACTCATCAATAGGCTACGAGCAGATTTATAATATTTCTATTGGTGTTGCTCGGGGAATCGAATACTTACATCGAGGTTGTGACATGCAGATTCTCCATTTTGATATTAAGCCTCACAATATTCTTCTTGACAAAAATTTCGCTCCAAAGATTTCAGATTTTGGACTTGCAAAGTTGTATCCAATAAATGATAGCATTGTCTCATTAACGGCAGCAAGAGGAACGCTAGGATACATGGCGCCTGAATTATTTTACAAAAATATAGGAGGCATCTCATATAAAGCTGATGTTTATAGTTTTGGGATGTTATTGATGGAAATGGCAGGCAGACGAAAGAACCTAAATGTAGTTGAGCATTCCGGGCAAACTTACTTTTCTAAATGGGTTTTTGACCAATTCGAGGAAGCAATACTTAAGAGCAATGCCACAGATGAGGAAAAGAAGATAGCCCAAAAGATGATCGTAATAGCTTTGCATTGTATACAGATGAAGCCTAGTGATCGGCCGTCTATGAGCAAAGTGATAGAGTTGTTTGAAGGAGAAGATGAAGCCCTAGAGGTTCCTACTTGATTTTCTTTTTGCCTTGATGGTTTGTTTAGATGGAAAATTAAGAGAAGTCACAAGTGATTTAGAATGACTGAAGATGAAGTACATGCTGGTGACCATTCAAATACCATAAAGTGTAGAATCGAGTGGAGCTGATCTTTGAAAGAAACTGCATAGCCCTTATAAATTCTAGCATTTCATATTCCTCCTATCCTTGAGAGCTTATAACATATTGCTACTTTTTATTTTTTCTTTTGAAATCAAGAATGAGTTGGAATCTCACCCTTCATGCAGTATCTCTATTTCCTCCTAAAAATGATGTTGTAATGTCGCTGCTGATAGCCTTGATGGGGCATTGACAAATACCTTATCTAGATCAATTCCCTCTTCTTTCTTTCTCTCTTGTTTTGACCATTGGATGCTATTTCTTGTTCTTGCAGTTGAATTAAATGGACAAAGAAAGATCCATTTACAGATAGTTATAATGGTGAGATATACCATTAATCAGTAAAAACGAGGCTTTTCGTGCGGCCAAATTCATATATTTTCTTTCTATTTCTTGCCAAATTTCCAAGCATTCTGTCTTCTATTCAATAAGCCTGACATGCTTAAGACAAAAGAGGGATGCTTTTCATGATGTGGAGATCTACAATAAATAAACCATGGAGATTTGTTATGAAAAATATTTCTAATTCTATTATAAACGTTGAGAATGTATTACCATCTCTTGTATTTTGATGACTTGGAAAATCATTTCCTTAATTTTATCAACTACTCAATAACGAAGTCAAACCTTTTAACGTGTCAAAATACAAGAGATAATAGCATTAAGATCTTAGTACTGTAATAGGATTAATATTTCCTGTTTTACGATATTTAAGCAGTGTAAACCAAATTGACGCTAACAAGGCTGTGCAGACCACAAGAAATAATTAGAGCATAAGAAAACAAGGTTTACTAAGCTAATCTATGAGAAACTTCAAGCTCCACAAAAATGGATACAAAAGTTTTGTGGTATGTAATTGTTATGTCAAGATTCCATATGTAACACCCGTTATATTATGTTTGTTTGAAAACAATTAATTTGAAAAATAAATCAAATTAGTATGTATTTTGGGGAGCTAGTTGTTAAGGTGTTACTTGTTTTATTATTAAATGATTAAGTAGTTTGACTTATGATAAAACTAATATTTTTAAGTTATTAAGTATGTTCAAACTTTTTTTAGTTATGATTTAAAGATCTAAATAGTATATTTATTAGATTATATTTTAGTTTTTTTTTTTTTTTTTACAACTTAAAAACCCCCATTCTTCTCTGTATCTAAGACAGAGGATACAAGGAAAACAAATCGTTGTCCATCCTTCATTCTCCAACGACGGCTTCACCGCTTCCTGTCTGTTGTTCTTCAACCACAGGCAACAACACACATTCATCGTCGTCTGACCACTGTGAGCTGCTGTTGCTGTGCGGCCACGCTCAGGTGTGGTAACCTGATGCCACCTCTGCTACAGAATCCCAGAAAGATCATCATTGTTGGTTGTCAAGATCATCATTGTTTGTTGGCCACAGGCACAGTTTCTAGCCTGCGGCATCTGAGGAGTTGGCAGTTGCATCAGCCAGTCATTTGGTCAGCAAAGGCACCTCCACCTCACCCTTTGAGCTACTATTCGATCAGACTTGCAGTTCTGTGCCGTCAGCTTCTTCTTCTTTTCTGGCCAATTCTGTCGTTCCCTTCCAGTTTCTGGCGACTCTAGCTGCCGTTAGTTTGCCAGCAAACAGGGCCTTCTTTTTCCCCTGTTTGTACCAAACCAGCAAGCATATTTTTACTTTTTCTCAACTTGATTTCCTTTTGTCTTAGAATGGAATTTACGGATTAAAAGGTTTTCATTCAAATTAGTAACTGATTGTAGGAAATGATTGATGATCAATGATTGCTAGGTTTTGATGAACTTGTTGGATAGGCTATTTTGAAAAGTTGAAATTCAAATATAATTTGAGGTTATCTTACTACTTTTAAAGGTGAGTGGATAATTTACCCTCTTTTTAAGTTTGTGAATTGCAAAAGTATAATTTTGAGATAGTTGAATTTGAACTTATAGTATATGGAAATTTTGAAACTAGATGAATTCCTATAAATGTTTTATACTTGAAATTTTATGATTTAGATAAGATAAATTATATTTGTATAATTTTGATATTGAAAGCTTAATATTGCAAGATAGCACTATCGGATTACTTTAAAGTTAATTTGATTCATAAGTTTTATTTGAATTACTTCAAATCTTGTGAAAATGTAATTGAAATGACAAATGATGAATTAGTGTTTTGATATTGATTGAATTGCAAATGAATTTAGTTTAAAGAAAGGACATTTCCTTTGGCTTTATCTTGCATTTTTTCTTGGATCCTTGGAGAATTCTTTAGAAAACCTCTACGTGTACTTGCGAATAAAAATTGAACTTAGAAATGAAATTAATGGAGGAATAAGGAGAGAATAACTACTATAGAGATAAAGTAAGTGATGGCGATTGAATAATATTAGATAAGGTTGTCTATAGGAACTCCCCATTAAATCTTGACTGTATATTGAAATTTTGCATTTTCATGATATATGTATATTTATGAAGTATGAAATGTATTATCTAATTTTCATCTTGATGAGCATATTTGAAATCACATGTCAAGTTTCTTATTTTATATATTTGGAAAAAACTTTAAAGTGTGAAAGCATGATCTTTTCTAGTTTCAACTTCTATATTAGATTTAAATTTTGTTTTATCCATTGAAATTGACTTATTCAATCATTTGATGGTGTCCTTAAATTTGATGAGTTATGGATTTTGAGTTTTAATAGTTTTGAGACTAAGATTTTCAATTCATAAGATGTTTCATAAATGAGTACATATATATATGTTTATACTAGATTACATTTGAATATAATTATGATTAACCATCTATTCTTAGTGATTTATTCACTCATTGCATTTCCATAAAGCTCATTCCATTTTTTTTTAAATTATTTTTTAGAGTTTGAGGCTACTTCTACCATCCTTCCTCATCCACCCTAACTTGAGCCGGCTCCTTGACTATGTAGGCGACCTTTGCGAAGCATGAAGGCATTTTATTGGAGATATTTTGATAGTTGGCTAGTTTAAGTCTTGCCATATGCATATGTAGTTGTTTGCCCAATGAATTGTATATATTGATGCGTCTAGGCATTATGATGCATTTTGATTGTGTCATAACCCAATCTACAGCACGTGAACAACTTAAAGGACCATCGATAGAAAAGCCTATACAAGCCTAACAATGCATTAATCTTCTTGATATGACATAACTTTAATATAAAATAATAATAGACAGATGCATTTATCAAATACTTCATGAGATTGCTAATGAAAATTTAGCATAATTTCTTTTATTTGTTGAACCCCAGGGCATTAGGCCAATACAATCAACGAAGGCTACAGGCCTTACACAACCTGTACAACAAAAATCAAGACTATAGTAGCTTAGACAACATAAAGCCTATAACTTATTGGGCAATAACCAGACAAGTCATATGCACATCTCAATTATGCCAACTGCTAAAATCAAACTACCGTTATACCTTTAAGCTCTGTAGGAAAAAATCTACTCACTCAAGGAGCAAACTCTAAACTGAATGGAAGAGGATGAATGGTGGGAGAAACCTTAAGCTTTGAAAAACAAGAAATAAAATGATATGAGTTTTATGGAAACTCAAAGAGTAGATTATCCCTCAGAAAAATCCAAATTTAGTTTGGCAATCATATTCAAAATTTAAATAGTGAAACATACCTTTGAAAGAAAATAGTCAACAGTTTAAACACAATCCAATAATTCAAAAACTTCAATTTATCTTCAAAGCAAACCAATAAATATAATAATCATCAAGTCAAAATTTGAGATAGAGTATAACATTATGAAAAATATTCAACATAATATGAACCCAAGAAAATCATTAAGGTCTTTCAAATTCTCAAATAATCTAGTATCAGAAAAGTTCCAGATTTTTAAATGCCATTGGAATCTGAAAGATAATTTGTAAAGGTAACCATACATAATAGATATCACATGTTGTCATACACCTTATGCTCCTATTAGAAATACTTCTCTTATTTCTCTAACAGATATAATTCTAATTACAAGAGCACTTGAAAGTTCTCTAAAGGAAATTTCAATCGATTTAAGTTTTCAAAAACAATTAATTAACCAAAATATATTAAACTATCAAATATATCCAAAAACAAGAAGCAAGTTCCAATCAGTTCATGAATTCAATGATCAGAAAATATTGTCTTTTTTTTATATAACATGTAGTTCAATAACTTCAGAAATCGAATATAGCAAAATAATTCAATCACAGGTTCCATAAGCAATAATTAATATAAGAAGGGTAGATATGCTATAGTAATTCATATTCATATATACGTAACAAATAGTTAAAATTTCAAGAAAAAGTATTTTTAATATTCTAGGTATTCAGAAATTGCAATATATTAGGTAACAAAATTATTATTTTGTAATAAGGTATTTATAAAAAGAGTAGGATTACCTACTCACTTTTAACAGCAAGAGATCAGAATAGTATTTCATTACCAAATCAAGTTAAAAGCTTACTAGCTCTCTTCTTGCAATTAATCCTTAAAATCTTCTACAGTTTACATTTAATCAAAATTCCCAGAATTAGCTTCTATCACTAAAAACTACAACTCATGAAAATTTTTAATTTAACTTCACTCTTCCAAGGCCAAATCATAACTGTAGTCAAGATCATGGAGAATCCTTACCAAATTTAGAAATAGAGTGAAAGAATGGATCGGCATCCATAAGGGAGCCACCCGCTGTGAGTGGAGTTGGGGGTCGGAGTTATTGCCATCGTTAGTGGTCCGAGTAATGCAGAATCTTGCTGCCACTTAACTGTTGGAAGATAGTGGTTGCAGTTAGTTCAAGCCATCATCAAAGAGGTAGACGATTGTCAAAATGCTGGTTGAAAAATGGCTACTGGTGGTTAGCCAGGCTTGTCCGGCATACACTATTGAGGACTAAAATAAGGCAACATTCTTTCCTTTAGTATAGTAGCACTCAAGCTGTAAAAAAAAATGGTTCAAGCAGCTCCACTAGTGGCACAACAGCGACTGCTAGCGGAGGAGCTGTAAAAGATGGCATAACCCAGCAACTAGTAGAAAGAGGATGACAAGCAGATCGGGCAGGCTGCAGTGACACGAGAGTTTAGCAGAGGCTGGTTAGGAAGGAAGCAGAAACTAATCAAAAGCAAGGCTGCAACTAATCAATAACAAGGCATTAGATGGCCGACGGCATGGTTGTTACAGATCGAACGAATTGTAGTAGCTATCAAAAGTGAGCAGTAGCAACAGAGTTGAACAGAAGCACAATCAAAAAGAAAAGAAGAAAAGAAAAAGAAGAAGGAGCAGCAGCAGCTCAAAAGGGAAAACAAGGATGAAGTAGAGGAGGGGGTTAGGTGACTAAGAAAGAGAAAAGCAGAAATGGTCTGCGGCTGGTCCACGTTGGGAAAAAAAGAAAAAGGAAAGAGAAAAAGAAAAAGGGCAAGTTACAATTTAACCCTAAGAATTTAAACTCTCATTCAAAAATACCCTTTTTAAATATTGTTTATTTTTTAAAAAAAATGTTATAGATTGTTTATACAAGTTTTGAGTAAAGCGTATAGCCCTCAGTTGTTATACTAGTCTATAACCTAGGATCAAAAAAATAAAAGAGACTTTATTACATTTTTGTTAGAATCATGAACAAGCATTTCAATAAGCATATCAATGCTTTTTCACACTTGTACATCTTATCTTACATAATTTACAGTTATCAAATCACTTTCTACATAGAAAAATGTATAACATCAAAAGTCTTACTATATGGTTTAGGCTTGTAGAAAACTACCTTAAGCTAACTTTCTGCGCCAATCACATACTTGGAGAATCAGGTCATAACACTATATGATATCAATAAGAAGCATATTGAAGGATTTGTCCAGTCCAAAACAGAGAAAATTTCAAAAACTTTTCAAGTGAAGAACACCCATGGCTGAACAAATCCACTCTAGGATCAGTTGGATTGAGGCTTCAATGTATCACATATATCAAATACAAAGTAAAAGGAAGCAAGGTTAACCTTTAATCCAGCTCCAAGCACAGTGAAAATATCTGAATCTTCCAATCACCAAGCAACACACACGTACTATCTCTACAGGAAATCCACACCGAAGAAGATCTCAGATAGCCTCCTCAGCTTTTCCACTTGTGCTAGCAAGTCTCTGGAAGCTGAAAGGACCAAAGATCGGGCCGAAACTCCTTCCAGCCTCCTTCCCTTCACCGTTCAGCCATGGCCGAACACCATGGAGACCACTTCTCTATCTTGTCCGAAACTCTTCCAGCCAAGCAAAGGGAATCGAGTTGCACATGCCGAAACTCTTTTGATGACTCCTCTTCTTCCGTCGAATGCCGCTGACAGCCCAAGGAAGAAGATGCAACTCTCGGCCTCTCTTCCTCTCCCTCGCACCCGCCTCCTCACAAAGAAAAAGCCAGCCCGTGAAGTGTGTCCAAAAACTAGCCAAGGGGAGGCATGAAGAAGACCCTAAAATGGTGTCGTTTTGGCTGAAACTCTTAGGCCCAAAACAGCGTCGTTTCACTTGGGCTAAAGGAAACTTTTCCCTTATTTACAAAACAGCCCCTAAAGTTCTAAATAACTTCAATTTCAGCCCAAGTAATTCTACTGAATTGCGATTTGGTCCCTGAACATCAAATATGTCTAAACTTTGGCCATATCATTCTCTGTTATGCGTGTGATCTAATAGGCCCCCGAAATATTGGTAAAAGTCCCAAATGCCCTTCAAACCCTTTGAAGGCATATGAAATTAATCCAATTAATTTCTTGATCAATTT
>JANHAO010000594.1:0-39565 GCA_026873985.1 Saraca asoca | reverse complement strand
AAGCCCGCAAACCCCTTAGTCCATGTAGGATTTACTTAGATAATGGGCCTATAACACATATAATTAATATAGGCCCTATAGCACCAAATTATATTAACACTTCAATTAATCTGGGTTTTATCAAATAATTAGTGTGATTATGTCAGTCACTAATGGAATATCCAACATGGTTAAGCATGTATGTGGATGTTCTTAAATGTGTGTGTTGAACTTTTGGACTTTCCTTGGGTTATGCACCTTTAATTAGCCAAGTGACAAATATGTGGAGTTGTTAATGATGTATGATTATGAGTGATATATATATATATATATATGATATTCAATGAGTAGAGTAAGTGTAATGTATGTATTTGAACAACCTTGGAAATGAATTGTGTGATTGACTACCTAGTTTCTAGTATGATATTATTTATTGAATGCAATGTGAACTAAAAAAAATTAGGGATCATTTTGAGGATTCTTCAAGAAACCTACAAATATCTATGAAATTATATGTATGGCTATTAACATTATAAAGAGGTAAGGGGGGTTAACATGGTGGAGAGATAAGGTGATATGGGAGAAAAGTGAAGAAATGTACATGAACAAGTAGATTGCTTGAAGAATACCACTTTGGATCCTTATTTTGTATTGCAAAGGAGTGCCTTGAAATAGTATTATATGTGTAAAATGAGTGGATTATTGGTTGACCTATAAGATAGTATATATTCTTTTTCCTTTGGTTTGTTCATCAAGTAGGTTAGTTTATGTTCCAATTATGGCACTTGCTATACAACTTACATGTGTGCTTCAAACTGGATGGATGGTAATAAAATTTTTTCCTTAAAGAACACCTTCTTGGATTTTATTTTATAAGGTAGAGAAAAGTTCTTTAGCTTGACATATGTTTAGGAAATTACTAATCAATGTGTATCTTTGTTCCTTGATTTGTTGATTGCTTGAGAGCAACTTATACTAGAATTATGCCTCTTGTTATTATATGTGCAAGCCTATATATAATTTGGTGAATGACAATGAGATCTCTTGTTAGAATGATGTATCTAGGTAAGAAAATAAATTTAGGCAAAGATAGTTGTTTCTTAATTAATTGGATTAATAATAAGTAGAGATAAATTATTCACTCATTGAATTTTTTTGAAACTCATTAGATTTCATTTTCAAAGTCGTAGGCTATTCTAAGTGATGTAACTCTGTAAGCGACAAGATTCAAACTTGCTCCTTAATTTAAAGAATAGGGCTAGCGAAGAATGAATATATGTCTTTTGGGAAATTTGAACTTTGATAGTTGGAAAATATAACATATATGCATATGTACTAGAGAGTCATGATCTTGTAAATATTGTGGTTTTATGTCTGGTGGTACATGTGTAGACTTTTGGTTGAACTACAAGTTGTATTTGAAGGGCTTATAATCCTAGAAACATTCGAGAAATAGAAGAAACTCTATTGGAATTTTTTTTGTAAAAATATTTTGAAAACTAAATGGGAATATGAATTCTTGAAAAATTTTGAATGATTATTTTTTTTTAAGTTTCTTATGCAATTACATTTCATCAGGTTTGGTCAAATTTTAATGGAACAAATGAAATGTCAAATGGGTCCGCTTGAGTTGTAAGACTTGTAGGAAGTCATTCGAGGACAACTATCCACATCAGTCACGTTGGCAAATTGGGGTATGATAAAACTCTCTCAAGAAAATTGCTATTATTAGTAAACCAAAGTAGAATAGACATATGCATTGAAAAGTTATGAAAGTTGCCATTTTTTTACATACTATTGATATACCATTGTTAGTTGTAACTATTTTAACTAGAAACCATTGTTAACTTGATGCAATCACTAGCATTCATATCATTTGTTAAATGCAAGTATTTTAATACCATTCTTAGCATTGATACCATGGTTCCATGGCCAGTTGGTGGCTTGTTATAGTTGTGAAAAGTTTGGATACAATTTCAACTACTTGTGTCCTTCCTCTTTGGCCAGAAACCTTTTTGTTGGAGAAAAAGAAAACCTAAAAGAAGGAAAAAATGTTTAGTAAAATGCTTAATTTGTAGATTAAAATGTAAAAATTTGATTTTAAAAATGAACGATGGAGATTTAATAGATTGGAGCTCTTGTCATAGGAGTGAATATAATCTTTTAGAATTTAAGTTTATAGCATAACATGCATATTATTATAAAATAATTACATATATTATAAAAAAAAAATAAAGCATTTAAGAGATTCTGCTAACAATTAGTAGCTCATTTATATGTTTAAAATATGTTAGAAGGTTGAGAAGAACTAAAAATAAGGAAAAAAACAACATTTGACTAATACAACATTATTCTAGAAAGACTACTCTCACCACATCAGAGTAGGATCAACATTATCAAATTCTAGTGTTATAGTTTTGAAAAATATAAGAGATTATACTAAAAAAGATTAAAATTGTAATAACATATAAAAAATGTCCAAGAAATATGTTAAAGTTACTAAATAGTCTAATCTTATTCTTAAAAAAGACATATAAGTCTAAATATAAGTATTGCATGGTCCATGAATTCTAAAACAATAAAGAAAAAAATAGCTTATAAATGCTACTTAATTAATGTGGTTCTTTGAGAAACCTCCTTTTCTGGTGACATTATGTTGTCCTTGCAATAAAGAAAAAAATGGCTCATAAATACCACTTAATCAATGTGGTACTTTGAAAAGCCTTCTTTTTTGGTGACATTATGTTGTCCTTGCTTTTAGTGGAGTCAAGTCATAAAATAACAAATTTACATTTTAGTGATGTATATTAATTGTTATTTTTTCTCCTACAATTAGGTTGAGTCAGCCTATCATTACAAGAGTTATTTGTATTTTGCCTTTAACTTATCAATGGTCATTCAACAAACCATGAATGAATGAAAGGGTTATTGATATACCATGTTTTCCTCTCCATCTTGTAGAATTTCAACAGAAGTGCTATTGAAGTACTTAAAAAATGCTATTAATACTATTGATTTGCTTTGATGCTAAACTTGTCTATTAAACTCTCTATGAAAATTTGGGTGTCAATATAACAATGAAAAAATAGTTCCTATGTTGTTATTGTCCAAAAAATAGTCAAAGGTCGAAAAAATATCGAGGCGCATGCAAATAGTTGAAAATTTATATACATAATAAATAGAAAATATATGTAAGGGTGGAGATGGGAGGAGGTATAATGAAAGCCCCTTCTTTCAACTATAAATTTTTAAATCTAGATAATTTATACAAGGAATAATTCTATCGCACACCCAAAGCTCTTGTATAATCTTTACATGGTCATTCTAGATCATTTAATTCTTGTATGGGTCTCTATAACTAGAGTTGTCAAGTGGATTCATCTCCAAAGACCAACCATAAACAGATGGAAACGAATGGATCCATAAAAAATGTGGATTGTCATTTTGATAGTTCGAATCCTAATGTGAGTAGTCTAGGAGTCTATTCGATTGACCCATGGACCATTCTATATTTTTTTTTAAATCATTAAAAATTCTTTCAATTTTTTAAAAAAATCATTTTAAGTTCTTAACTCAAAATAATAAATCTAGACTTAAAGACTATAAAATCATAAATTTATACTCATTCTTAATGCTAAAAGACTTGTAAATATTCAAAAAATTTAGATAGCATTTGGTTCACAAAAATTTTCTTATATTCCTAAGAATGTTTTTAGCCCAGAATTCTCAAAATATATTCTTATAAGGGAGGTTGTTACTTTACATTCCATTGTATAAGAATGTTTTAGTCTTCTGAAAAGACTATTTTACCTAATCTTTTATCAATGTATTACCATCACAACCCACCATTACCTATAACTAATGACTATTGTCCACCATCATTTGTCGCCATTACCCACTACCCACCACCGTTTATTGTCATTGACCGTCACTTATCATTATTTACTGTTATTGTCTGTCGCCCACTACCACTTACTGTTGTTGACCACCACCCATCACCGTTGACTATCACTCGTCATAGCTGACCATCGCAACCACAATCTATTACCATTGATTATCGCCCACCACCACCAATTGTCATTGACCATTGCTCACCAGCGCCACCCATCATTAACTTTCTGGTGTTAACTGTTCAACTTTCTAGCATTAATTGTAATTAACCAATCAACTTTTCGTATTTCCTGCTCAATTTATATAAGGGCTTTTTTGGTAATTTAACACTATTTTTAAAAATATATAAATGAATTAAAATATAATATTATAATGTTCTTAAAAAAAATTTTAATTGAACTAAATGTGGTAATGTGACATTTTCAACAATTACATTTCTCGGAATACTAAGATTCTTGAGAATGTATAATTTCGTGAACCAAACACCCCTTTAAAAACATACTATGCTCCATACTATAAGTAATTTCATAGCATGTTAACTCCATACATAATCCATAAAATATAAAACTACATAAGTAAGAAGAAAAAAGTATATAAGTCAGTTTATAACTATGTTTACTAAGTAAGCAAGTATGTAAATAAGTAAGTAAAAAAAATATGTAGATCAGTCTATAGACAATTGGGTCTAGTTCACATGAATTGTAAACTAAATGAATTGGACTCAAATAGGTTCGCATTTTAGTGGATCTCAATTTGAGCAATCTTAGTTTGTATTTTTTTCACTAACTACTGTGGACTCTGATTTATTTTGACAGGCCTATTTGCCATGTTGTTAATCCAATTTCCAAAATTATCATGTTAATTCTTTTTCACTGAGATACACATGTGTAATAAATATTTCTCTTATATGAGATTTTAAGCTCAAATCTCTATGTCACACTGTAAAAAACAAAAAAAAAACAAAAAAAGTGATCATCTAAGTTCACAAAATATATATATATATATATAATGTGTCTAAAGTAGTTTCAAAAAGCTTAAATTATACTATTCTTTAGTGTAGTTTAATTCCATTTCTAACTAGGCAATTGTAGTATAGACATTTTGTATTAAAACTATATATAAAAATTTAATTATATAATAATAAAAACTAAAACTTAATCATTTGATTTAAATATAAAAAATTTTAAGATAAACTTCAACTAAAAGTTTATGTTCTCTTTTGTTTTGTTAGTATAATTAGCATTTTTGGATAATTGTTATTTTATTGTTATATATAAATTTTGATTTTTATTAAAAGATTATAATAGGATATATGTAAATATGAATCATTTAAATAAAATGGAGAAGGATATGAGG
Source organism: Saraca asoca (assembly GCA_026873985.1). Classification (NCBI taxonomy): domain Eukaryota; kingdom Viridiplantae; phylum Streptophyta; class Magnoliopsida; order Fabales; family Fabaceae; genus Saraca; species Saraca asoca. Next base: position 34,339 of record JANHAO010000594.1, on the reverse strand, counting down.
ATTTAGAGATTTAGTGGGGGATGGGATGGGTATTCAAATACCCTCCCCATTTCCATTCCTAGTTAAAACAAGTTGGGTCTAATGTGTTAACCTGTAATTTTACCTTACTTGGAACTATGATTGGTACGAAACACAAGCCCGATTTGATAAGGGACTGACCCCGAGATAACTCAACCTAACAAGAATCTAAGATTGGTAAGTATTGACTCGTTGAATTAATAGGTTAGCCTATTAACTTGATTTTGTTAAATTAATGGATTAGTCTGTTAACCTAATAATATATAATAAATAATATAAGATTAACTAATTTGTGTATATCAATTTATATATTTAAATTATAATCTTAATATATTAAAATTGTATAATAATATATATATTAAAATACTATTAAATAATTTTCAATATTTAATAAATTTATATATTAAATATCGTCAACATATATTACACATAATTATTAAAAGAAAAAAATTACATTTAATTTTAATAAAATTAAAATTAAAAAATTCAATAAAATTTTTTGCAAGAAAACTATTATTATAAAACTTTAAACTAGTATAATAATTAGATAAAGTAATTACTATAAATAAATAATATAGTAAGTAAAATCATTAATCATTAACATTAGAACATAACAAATTAGAATTTGAAAAAGATTTTAGTAAAAAAAATGTAAATGGAAAAGCTGCCTATAAAAGGAATGAAAAAAAAATTGAATAATAATGGAATGAACAATCAAGCATTGATCAATACTAGCACAACTTATAAAATAGAGAAATTGTTTGAGTAAAATATTTTTAATAAAAGAAATACAAATAAAGATATAAGTTTGTAGGTAATAATAAGAGCAGTAACAACAACAGGAGTAGTAGTAATAATAATAATAATAATAATAATAAGAGAAAAATGCAAATTATCCCATAAATTTTATGGTAGTTACATTTAACATCTACAAATTATTAATTTTTGCAATTAGCCCTTTCAACTTTAAGACGGTTATATTTAATACCTAATATTCATCTTATGAGTGATTTGAAGGAGCAAACATATTCGATTTGACACAAAACTTTATACAAAAATCAAGCATAATGTAGAGATCTTATGCCTCAAATTTGAGAGTAATCTAATTTGCATACGATTTTTTATATTTTCCTTATTTTTGGCATATTTTAGTAATTTTGATATTGTTTACTTATTTAATATGAGCAAGAAAGCCCATGAAAGTGACCCTTACTTTTCATATTTGTGTTGGTATAAAAATGATATTTAAATTCCTTTTGAATCTTTTGAATCTATAGGCAAAGTTCTTATGTGAATGCAATTTACTAATTATCCAAAATTGAAAGAGTTGATTATAAAAATTAATAACTTGTGGGTATTAAATGCAACTACTGTAAAGTTGAAAGGTAAATTTACATTTTTCTATAATAACTAATTAATTAATTAGTATTATGAAATTAATATTAAAAACATAATGAGTTGTTTAATCCATTTACATATTATATGTTAATTTATCATATCATTTTTATAATATATAATTAATAGAAATTAAATTAGAGATATAATAATATTGTAATTTTTATTTAATATATTTATAAAAAATTATATAATTTAATAAAATTATTAATTAAATAGATGATGGATGTGTTAATTCTAAATTTTATATAATATAAGAATTGAGTTTTCAAATTTTCAAGAATGGTGGGACAAAGTACAACCCTCCCATATTAAAGGGAATATTTTGCATTTTTGCCCGGTTTAAAATCAAAATATCATTTCTTCTGTCTCTCTGCTAAGGCAATATCATCTAGATAATTAGGCACGGGTTCCGTCATGTGCTCTAGAACAGAGGGAACTAACTGGGAGGGGAGCTTAGCAGAAGTGGCAGCTTAACCTCCATAGCCAAACCCCAAAAGTTCCCTACGCTATCCTCTGTTTCTTGCGTTTTTATCACTACAGGATGTGTAGCCTCATTACCAAATCTCATTGGGGAAAATTGCCTTTGTTACCCATCAACGGAAGAAGGTGTTTTTATGCTATGCAGTCACTTTTGCAGTTTTCCCCATGAATTTTTTCCTTCTTCTTTGTATTTTACTTGGAATTTGAAGTAATTTACTTCTGGGTTGCAAATTTAAGCGATTTACCAAGCATGACAAGCAGCTATCAGCAGCGTTAAACAATCAACTTTATTTCTATAGAGTGCATCTTTGTAAATTGCTTTGTCTCTGTTGCATTCGTGTTCAATTTTTTTATAGCTCGCAGCGGATGGTTAATATGTAACACTGTCATATTGTTGCTATTTTCCCAAAGGTTATTCCAATGACTTAGGATTGTGTTTTATTGAGTGGGTTTAGTTTATTGCTTATGTAATTGAGCTATTTACATTGGGTGTATAACAAGCCTCGCTGACGTGGGCTGGGCTCTATATTTTGCAGTAATTCTAATTATGGAATTGCCAACATCAAGATAGGTGGAAGAAAGGCAGTAGTTTCTATGGGTATGTTAGCACCAAGAAAGTTCATGCAGAGGAGGAAGAAAATGCAAGTGTTCAAGGACGCAGCAGATGAAGCTGATCAAAAGAATTGGAGGAGATTGATGAATGAAATTGAGGAGACTGGTTCTGCTGTTGTGGTGCTGGGTCGTGAAAAGACAAAAAACCAGGCTGTTCCCAAGGACCTTGTTGTCGGTACTTTGGTTAGATATAAGCAATTGAAGAGGTGGAACCTTGTTAGGGAGGTATACAAAAAAATTAAAATCTAATTTCTTTTTCCATTTTACTTCTAAGTAAATTGTTAGAGTTTGGATAAAGTATTTGGTAGTTTTAATGTTTGCAATTTGGCATCGTTCATAACTTCTGTTGTCAAAAGCATTTGGCTTCTGAAGCTGTAAGGTTGTCTATGACATAACTAGCAGTCATCAGTTGATAACTTGGTTTTTGTTGAACTGGATAAGAATAGTTTTCTGATTGCATTACCGTCTTGCTGACTTTTATAAGTCATTCTGAATGTGTGATAAATGCATGTTTGCATTCTCTTTAGATTCTTGAATGGCTTCGGACTCAAAACTGGTGGGACTTCAGTGAGATGGATTTCTTGATGCTTATAACGGCTTATGGAAAGCTAGGAGAGTTCAATGGTGCTGAGAGGGTGTTGAGCTTGATGAATAAGAAGGGTTATGCACCAAATGTCATATCCCAAACTGCACTGATGGAAGCATATGGGAGAGGAGGCCAATATAATAACGCTGAAGCAATATTTCGTAGGATGCAACATTCAGGCCCTGAACCTTCTGCTTTGACATATCAAATTATACTTAAAACATTTGTTGAGGTATATATACAATTTTCCCTGGACACTTTCACTTCCCTGAAAGAAAATTCTAAGGAAATGCCAAGTAGCATCATTTCTTACCTTCTAAACTGTGATAGTGTTATCTTCCAGTATGCCTAATGAAACAAATTCTTTTGATATATACGAACTTAAATGTATTTTCTAAAGAAGTGTGTTGACATAAAAGCTTAAGTTGTAAGGGCCCAAGAGAGGTTTAAATACCTCTGACAATCCCCCTCATGCGATTGCCCATGGGCTTGAAATGTGGACATGGTGTAAGTACTGTAATTGAAATTATGACTCTGTCCCTCTATTGAAACTTCAATTACGAGATGAAGGGGTATGAAATTTTGAAATCAAGAGTACATGGTCAATTAGGATTTGATACCTTGTCAACCTAAAAGCTGTACATGAGTACAAGTAGGATTTTTTTAACTCAACCACAAAGGTACTAGCAAGCAATTATTGTTATCTTGAAAAGGCACTTGTTGCAGATATTGAATGTGTTCTGTAATCTCACTTAGAAGCTTCCTTTTTCAGTAGAATGGTCTTTAAAAATGGGGTTGTGGCCTCTTTGATTGAGTAATTTCATACAATGTGCTCCCTTTCTTGATAATTTTTACCACTAGCTAGTGGACTTGTGTCATTTTTGCTGGAATTTGGTGTCTATGGCTGGAGTGCAATGCTTGACATTTTGAGGGCAATTTGACTGTCAAATATTCTATGGGACAGACTTTTGTTCTTTGGCCTCCTTATGGGTCATAGCTAATGCTTTTACGAGGGGAATTTGATGTGTTCTTTTTCATTATTTTTTTTATATTCTGTGTTCGTGGCTCTTTTTGGATGACATTTTATCCTTCCACGTTGTACTCCTTCGCTTTCTAATAAATCTTCATCTCTTGTGAAAACAAATATCAGTTTCGGCACTAGTTAGAGGTAAACCTAGTGCTTCTTTGACAGCTCTATCCTACATAAATTCAAGATGAAGTTTAATCTATTATTGGTGTCACTTAAGCACAAAATCAACTGAAATTCAACTCTTGTAGTTCTGGGTTGTCAATTTGTATGTTAAGCTATTAGGCAAGGAAAAATAATATATCTAAAACTTCCTCTTTAAATCAGGTTTTTATCATTTATCTTTTAAGCTGTAAGCCTTGTAAAAAACACTAGATATTAACTTTGATAATTTTTCACCTAGACTAGTTGAAAATAAAACCTAATTGTTCAGTACTGTTATGTACATCTATTGTATTCTGTTGATTACTTTCAGGGGTAGAAGTAAGGAGAGTAAAACTTTACGGTATTGGATTGTTTTCTCATTCTTTGCTGCATTGACTTGAAGGGAATGCTTTTATATTTTAGAATGTATTCTTATTTGGGAATGTTCTTGTATAGAATAATGTTCCTGGCTTCTCTTTTGTGCTCTATACTTCGTTTTTTAAGGACCTCCTACCTCTATTACAGACATGAAGAGGGACCGCATCACCAGAAAGCTTAATTTCATTGATGTGCTTGTTTGCTTTAACTTTTTTCATTCTTTTATAATCTTCTTGTAGGACAGTTTTTTATCCTCCTTAACATTGTTCTCTAAACTTCCTTTTGTAAATAAAGTTTCTTCAATTATAAAAAAAATTAAAAAAAGCGGTAATGTTTTGTATCACAAGTTTATTTTATGTAAGGGCTTGTTAAGTATAGCAATGGGATAATTGATTATTAATGATTTGATTTTGAAATAATTGAGTATATAAAATCCATTTTATGTTCGGTAACATCTTTTGATAATTGATTATACATAGTCTATTATGTTTGGATGATTTATAGAAAAATCACTTTTTGGTGTTGAATTATTGAAGAGGACAACAAAGAAAGGGAGAGAAAGAGAGAGAGAAAAGGGAGATTTTGTTGTTATTATTGGAGTAAGGACAATGAAGACAAAAGAAAAGAAAAGTGAGGTTAATATGGGTACAAATCCGAATGTTTCTCTTTGTATGATTTGAGCTTTTTGTTTAATTGGGATTATTCCCTATAATTGATTATTGAAAGATTGCAAAAGTACAATCAAGCATCTCTAAAAAGTGCTATAATCAATTATTTGACCTATAATTGATTATTGAGAATTCTAATCACTATGTTAAACAAGTACTAAACCAATTTGCAGAACATATTCTAGAAGATTTCAGATGTTTGCGCCTTTCGGTTATTATGTTATGCATGTTATCTTTTATTTCTTTCTCAATTTTTTTAACTTGCTTTAGATTATTTATTAGAACTGTGGAACTAACAACTAAGTGTGGATCTCTATAGTTATTATTCTACCATTGAGTTTTGACAAAGAAAATGTTTTGTTTGACTATTAGTTTACATTTGTATAATTGGCAATGTGCAGGGAAACAAGTTTAAGGAAGCTGAAGAAGTATTTCATACCCTACTAGATGAAAAGTCACCTTTGAAGCCAGACCAGAAGATGTTTCACATGATGATTTATATGCATAAGAAAGCTGGAAGCTATGAAAAAGCTCGTAAGGCATTTGCACTGATGGCTGAACGGGGAATCGAACAATCAACAGTAACTTATAATAGCCTGATGTCATTTGAAACAAATTACAAGGAAGTTTCAAACATATATGACCAGGTAAAGTGGATATCTATGTGAATGTGATGTACCTCTAGTATAATTGGGTAATTTGTGGTATATCGGATTCTTTTCTTTTATTGAAATTCTGTTGTGTTCTATGTATTATGGGAAAAGTTTCTGCTGAGAAGTGAATACACACACATCTGACATCATTTTCTATATTTCTATACTAAAAGGATAGAACCTAACTTGAACTAAATTGTGTTAAAAAAAATTTTAGTTTTTCTGATGCACTCATGGGACCTGCCACAAATGTAATTCTATTCCCTTGATCCTAGCTTCTGGACAATTTTTAAGATTTGAAACAGACATGGAATATCAAGCAGGATAGGTATTATTATTATATAAAGTTCAACTTGACATTATCTGTTAAAATTAACTTCAATGGAATTAGAAATGAATCACTTTCCCTAGGTTTTGTCAATGAGGTCAAATGTTTCTAAACAGAATCTATTCCAAGACTTTTAACACTCATAAGCTGTTATAATCCATGTGAATATTTTAATCCTCATAAGCTCATGGATATTTTAAGTTGTTTCTCTTACAGACCTACAGAAATATTGGAGAGTTCTAGAGTTGGAGCTTGTTGCTTTTTTATGTGTTCTTTTTCTTTTTTCCCTTTAGAATTTCTTGTCCTCCCACTTCTCTTCTCTTCTCTTTCTTAATAAGATTTTCTTTACCTATAAAAATAAAATAAAATACTCCACATAAATATTAACAGGTTTAAATTTCCGTGCAATACCTTGTTGCATGAGATAGCTATGTTTCTTGAGCAAAGCTCAGTTGACATCTTATATGCTATTTTTTTAATTGTAGACACACACTTCAGTCTTGTCTAATTCTTGCCAGTTAATGGTGTGTTTTGTTATTGATTTGAAAAAAAAAAAAAAACTTCCCGGATATTGCTTGGAATTTATCATAATATTTAATCTATAATTGCTGAATATGATTGATATCTTGTTCTTACACACAAGAAGTGCTCATGTGCCAGGAATATTCACATAAAATGTAATTTCGTTGAAGTTTATGAGGTATTTTCAAGAGTTTTGGGTATCACTATTGTTTAATTTTCATCAGTTTTCGTCTGTCCCGCATTTACTATATCATTTTTATAATATATGACCATATTTGAAGTCTATTCCTAATTTTAGATGCAGAGAGCTGGTCTCCGACCTGATGTCGTGAGTTATGCCTTACTTATTCGAGCTTACGGAAAGGCGAGAAGGGAGGATGAGGCATTAGCTGTTTTTGAAGAAATGCTTGACGCCCGTGTCAGGTATATAGGATTTGATACCAAGACTTAAAACTACGCAGAATTGCATCTTCTCAGATATGAAATATACCGAATCTCACACCAGCAACTCGTGATAATTTCAAATTAGTATGTTTATAGTAAACTTAACGTTACCCATAAGATTAATTAGAAGTTGTAACTTCTAACATTTGACATCCTAAATAACATTGATTTCTATATCATGATCAATTGGAAAATCTATGACAGTTGCTTTGAGTGAATCAGATAGCTTGATTTATAAGTAATAGTTAAATTTGTCAAAATTAAACTTCATATAAGTTTCAATGTTATAATCCTTGGAACAAAGAAATTTAAATTATATATACAAGTTTCTTTTGTAGTTCTCTGTTCAAAGTCCTGTCTTTTCATGTGCCTTTGGCCAAGTACAAATACCTAACCGCTGTAACAGTTGTGTGGCTTAGTGCTGGTAAAGCATTAAAGTTGATGTACTCTGCCCACCATAACACCATTTATTGTTTAACTGGTTACCGTACCAACATCCTTATATCTTTCTGGACTATACATATTGTTTTCACCTTTTATAATGAATATTCTTTATGGGACTTTTTGGTTTGTTGATAACTATTTGCTAAAAGGCTTTTAGTTACTCTATTCTCTCCATGTTCACAGACCAACCCAGAAGGCCTACAATATTTTGCTTGATGCATTTTCAATATCTGGAATGGTAGAGCAGGCTCGGACTGTGTTTAAGAGCATGAGAAGGGATAGGTAAATCCTCTTTAGTCTTTACTATTACTTTATTATAAGGTTGGATGCAATCTGTCCTGGTGAATAATAAATTGATAGATTTCTATTCTTCAAGCTTTTTAAAAGAGCCTATTATCTTCCACTGTTCTTCATTAATGGTAATGAAGGATAGACATCCTTCTCAGGACTTATTGGAGGGCATATATGCAACAAACAAGTGTGGTAGGAAGGTAGTTATGGTCCTTTAAATTAAAGCATATCTCCTCTAAGGGTGAGGCTATTGGCATTTCTTTGTCTATCTATCCACACTCCTTAATGATTTCCTAGACTGCCCTAATATAAATGATTTTTTTATTTAAATGATTTCTTTTTTAAGTGAAACTTCTAATATTTTAGTTGTCTGTCTACACTGCTTTATCCCCCCAAACACCTACTTTTTTCAAAAAAAAAAAAAAGAAAAAGAAAAAGAAACCCAGTAAATCTCTCATTTTCTGTTTCTTTTCTTTTCATCTTCATCAATTTTTTTCCAGAGACTTCATGTTTTTCATGGTGCTTTATATTTTCGGACAGAAATCAGTAAACATTAATGTGATCTCCCTTTCTTTTTGGTTATTTGAAATTCCAGTCCTCCCTCTCCTCCCATGCCTTCCCCCAAAGTGCTCTACCAAAATCTTAGTGGCGCTGCGATAAAGAGACCTTTTGACTTTTCCTAGGTTAAAGATTGGTTCGTGCCTGCTGAAAGTGGTTGAGGGACCAGCTGGTTTGTGTCCACCAAAGATGTTGAGGGCTGAGTCAGTTTCTGGGTTACTGAAAAAAAAAAAAATAATTGATACTGTTGTTTAAAAATGGAAAAAAAAGAAGAAGAAAGTTTCAGGGTAATTAGAAATGTGAATCAATAACTATAATGTTCTTACAAAAAATAGTGTCATAAGTTTGACTTAGAATGACTTAAGTAAGGGTTCTTTAGAAGTATACTATAAAAGAGAGTGCGGATAAACAAATAGAAGTGCTAATGGCCCCACTCCTCCTCAAAATTCATCTTTCCAAAAGTGGTTCTGCCAAAAGAAAAAGAAACAGAAAACATTAGAATGTTCTGTGCTGGCATGTTTGACAATGATTACATTATTGCAAATGTGTCCTTGGAGGATATCATCTCAACAATTGCTTTTGGTTTTCCTGACTTCTGAGTGCCAATATGTGTATATGCATGTGTTCATGCTCGCATCAGATGAATTCCGAGTGTTCGAGTACCAATAGTCATGACCTATGTTGGATAATTCTTCGATGGTTCTCGTGTTTCAATGTGTGGCTTTCTTAGAAAACTATAGTTATGGATCTGTAGTTCTGGGTCCAAAGCAAAGTGGGAAGGTTAACTTTGAAATAAACTGATTGAGTGATTGAGAATGTTACCACTACATTTCAAAATCTAGTTTGGCAGTATTTATGACTGCACCAATTACTGCTGATGATTAAGTTTTATTATTTTTTTGGTCACACTTAAAACAAGAACTTTCTATATATTTTACATAAAATCATTATACCACTAAAAGGCTTTTCTACACAGATATGCTCGAGATCTTTGCTCATACACTACGATGTTATCAGCTTATGTCAATGCCTCAGATATGGGGGGTGCAGAGAAGTTTTTCAAGAGATTAATTCAAGATGGCTTTGAGCCTAATGTCGTCACTTATGGAACCTTGATTAAAGGGTATGCTAAAATAAATGATCTTGGGAAGGTAATAGAGAAATATGAGGAAATGCGCAGATGCAGTATCAAGCCGAATCAAACTATTCTAACCACGATCATGGATGCACATGGCAAAAATGGAGACTTTGACAGTGCTGTTCTCTGGTTTAAGGAAATGGAATCTAGTGGGGTTCCTGCTGATCAGAAAGCAAAAAATGTACTTTTATCTTTGGCAAAAACTGATGATGAAAGAATCGAGGCTAGTGTGCTTACAGGACATTTCAGTGATCATAGCAATTCACATGGAGTAAATGGTATTGTTCAATTTGTTGGCAGTGATAATGATGACGATGACGACTATCAGGAGGAGGATCAATTTGAATATTTTGATTCCCAGTTGACTGTGCCTTGTGATGAACAGTCCAGGAAGACAATTGTTGATGACTAGCAATACCTTATTTTTTGTATATTGTAAATTTTGGATCTTTGTATATTTTGAGGTTCGGCGTACACGACATTTTAAGTTGGCTAAATACCAAATTTGTTACTCAGTTGCTTGGAGCTTTAAGAGGGATTAAACTATGCCAATCTATTTTAGTTTCAAAGGAAGATCAAGTTCGTGTTGCACCCGTCCTTTAAAACGTTGGACACAAGCCAGAACTTATAAATATGCCTTCTCTTGTAATAGGCGGTACTTGCTAGAGAGGTTTAGTAGTTCTCTTCAATACCGTTGGTTGTGTATCAGAGAAAAAGAGAAAAAAAGGAAGGTCATGTTTGTAAGAGAGGAGAGAAAGCGGAAAGTTATTATGTAACTATTTGAGAGTTATAGTGTTAGGGCACGTAGAAACAAATCACAATATAATAACACAATAAAAGGTGAAACAAAAGAAATTTTTTTTTTATTCACACCTTGAATTGAATACATGAAATCTTATTTATAGCAAAAAATATGAATGAAGCGGTAAACATAAATCTTTAAGTAGAATCCTAGTGAATAATAATAATTAAGATATATTCTTTAATGACAAGGGATAATCTTTTATCTATGATAAAATATCAAATAGATTCTTATTAAACGTAAATAACTAAATAACTTAATAATTCCTAATCTAAATTAACTTCAAAAATCCTTGTTGGAATTAATTTCAACCTCTCCTCTAAATTCAGATTCTTTCATTGCCCTTATTCTCTTCTTCTTGATAAACAAGTCATCCTTCAAAGGCTTTGTAAATATATCAACAACCTAATCTTTTGATTTGTAATGAATCACTTTGATATCTCCATTGTTAACTTTATCTTTAAGAAAATGAAAATGATGTCAATGTGTTTTCTCCTTCCAAAAATTGTGAGATTCTTTGCAAGATCAATTGTATAAATATTATCCATAAAAATCAGAGTAGGATCCATGACATTAATTTGCATCTCTCTCATTAGGCTCCTTAGCCAAATTCTTTGACAAGCAATTGATGCAACAACCATATATTCTGCCTCACAGGTTGATAAAGCAATAGTGTATTGTTTCCTTAATCACCATGAAAATGTAGTGGAACCAAAAAAGAAAACATAATCAGATGTACTCCTACTATCATCTGTATCTTCTGCTCAATCACTATCCAAATAATCATAAAATCACAGTTTTTATTAGCAAAATAAAACAAATCATGATCATAAATCCCTTCATATAATGCAAGATTCTTTTTACTGCTAACAGATGAGATTGTCTAGGTGCTTCCATTGCTAAGTGAACCAACCGCATAAGATAAATTTGGCCTTGTACATGTTAAATATCTTATACTCCCAACTATGCATTTAGAATATGTAGCATCCACCTTTGAATCATTTGCTTCTTTTGATAACTTTAATCCAATTTCAATAAGGTTGCTTGTTGGATTGCAATCATTTGTTCTCAACTTCTTCAATAACTCTTGAGCATATTTTCTTGGACATAGAAAAATGTTTTCATTATTTTGAGTCACCTCAATACCAAGAAAGTAGGACATTAGGCCAATATTTATCATCTCGAGCTTATTTTTCATCTGCACCTTCAATGCATCAATCATATCAAAATTATTACTAGTAAAAATTAAATCATCCACATACAAGCAAATTGTTAAAATACCGTTAGTATTTCTCTTTTTCACACAAAGGAAATATTTAGAGGGACACTTCTCAAATTCATTCTTCTGGAAGAAATTGTCAATACATTCATTCCAAGCCTGAGCTTGTTTTAGTTCATAGAGAACTTTGTTAACCTATACACTTTATCTTCACTTCCTTGTTTCACATAACTAATTGGTTGCATAACATAGTCTTCTTCTTCAATTGGCCCATTTAGAAAAGCTAACTTTGCATCATTCGATGGATTTTCCATTGATTTTGTGTAGCTAAAATAGCAACAAGCCTTAAATTTTCAATTTTTGCAACAGGAGGAAACACTTCTTGATAATCAATTCAAGGCCTTCGTTGTTGGAATCCTTTTGCCACCAAACTTGCTTTATAATGTTTTACTTCTCTAGGTGGCCTGAGATTTGTTTCAAACACCTATTTAACATTGATGGGTTTATGGCCTTGTGGTAAATTAGTCAATTCCCATGTATCATTCTTCTTTGTTGCTTTTATTTCTTCATTCAAAACTTCAATCCACTTCTTATTTGGATAGCCTTTTCAAAAGAAATAGGATCACTACCTGCAAACATTGAAAAATGTACTAGTTCATCATCATCAATATTATTATTAGATAATACATCATAGCCTCTTAGTTTAGTGAATGGCTAAGATACTCTTTTGAATATTTCAATATGTGGTAGTCTTAATTCTACTACGGCTTTTGATAATGTGTTGTCATCTTCTTCAAGATCAAGAAGAATAACATTTTGTTTAGGATTTTTTTGACTTTCTTCCTCCTATCTCCATGAATTAGATTTATCAAATACAATATCTTTGCTCATAAGGACTTTCTTTATGATTGGGTTTTATAGTTTGTAGCCATTATCATGATCACTTTTATAATTGATAAATATTCTTGCTTGTCCCCTATCACCTAGTTTCTATCTTATTTGACTTGGGACATGTCCATATGCAATAGATCCAAACAACCTGAAGTGTTTCACATTCGGCTTGTATCCACTCCAAGCTTCTTCAGGTGTTAAATTTTGTAAACTGCTTATAGGAGATTTGTTCAAGAAATAAATAGTAGATGAGAAAGTATCAACCTAAAAATTATGAGGCATATCTTAGCTTTCAATATGCTTTTGGCCATGTTCATAATCGTTCGATTCTTTCTTTCTGCAACTCCATCATGTTATGGTGTATATGAGTGATAACTACATCTTTAATTTTGGAGTTTTATAATAATCAGAGAGAATTCTTTGGAAACATATTCTCCTCTACCATCAGTATGAATATTTTTTATTTGATGTTCACCTTGGATTTCAACCAATACCTTGAATTAGTTGAAACAATAAAAAATTTCATTCTTCTTTTTCAAAAAAAAAAAAAACACTCACATCTTTCTAGTAAAATCATCAATAAACATCAGAAAATAATCATTATTTTCATGAAAAACTACATTCACAAAGCCACACACATCAGAGTGAATCAATTCAAGTGGTTTTGATACACACCAATTCTTTCCAAATATAACAAAATTTCTATGTTTGTTTTCCAAAAATACATCCCTTACAAAATTGATTAGGATGATTAATAAAAGGTATTCCTTTGACCATATTTTTCTACACAAGTTCTCTCAAATTACGAAAATTCAAATGGCTAAATCAAAGATGCCACAATCACGATTCATCTTTCAAGATAAAATTAAAGTAACGATAAACATCATTCTCAATTTCTATTTTAAATGTGCAATTTTTAATGAGAGAGGATTTAAGAATGAGTTTACCTTAATAATCAAGAATGGTAATCTCATTCTTGAACATATGTATATCATATCCTTTCCCCAAAAGTTATCCCAAACCTAACAAATTGTTTTTTGGAATATAAAATACAGTAGAAATGTGTCGATGATTCCCATTATTTAACTTGATAAGGATTCTATCCTTTCCTATCACAGGAATGGTGTTGTTGTTTATAAACTTTACAATTGATCTCATAGATTCCTTTAGATTAATAAACAATTCTTTCTTCCCACACATGTGACTTGTGCATCCAATGTCTAGAAAGCAAGTATGATAACTTGATTCATCCATTTTAGATGACACCATCATAAGTGTTTAATGTTCATTATCAGCATCTCCCTCTTATGCAAATTGAGTTGTTTTCTTTTATTGTTCATTAAGTCTACACTCAAAGGAATATTGCCCATAATTATAATAGGTACAACATTCAAATTTTGATTTATTATACTTTCTTCTTCCACATCCTCTTCCTCTTTGAGAATTTATGTTTGTTCAATGTGATTGAAAATTGTTAAATTTTCCATGTCTACCATGATTACATCTTCATGTATAACTTTCATGGCCTCTATTGGTTTTAAAATTTTCACCATCTCCATGAGTCTCATCTCCACTAGATTTTGAATTTGTGGAGATGACTTTTGAAAGTTTGCTCCAATGGTCTTTTGGTTAACTATTGCTTTTTTTTAAGAGTTGCTCATTAACTTGTAGTGAACCAAGTAATTCATCAATTGTTAAAGCGAACAAATCCTTTGACTCTTCAATCATCACAATAATATGCTTAAACATCGTTGTCAATGACTGTAAAACCTTTTCTACTATAATGATCTCTTCAACATTCTTTCCATTCATTTGCATTTGATTCACCAAAACAAGCATATGAGAAACATAGTAAAAGACACTTTCAGTATTTTTTCACTTGCCAAAGTTCAAATTGCTTTTTTAAAGACTGAAGATATGCCATTTTAGGCTTTTTTGTGCCTTCAAAGGCTTTTATGAAAGTATAAAATGATTGCTTTGCTTTGGTTGCTCTAGCAATATTCTTGAATACCACATCATCAACACCTTAGTGAACAAAAACTAATGTCTTCCTATCTTTCTTCTTGTTATCACAATGAACTTGCCTATATGCTTCTATTGTATTCTCCATAACATCTGCAACTCCATTCTCCACAACCTCTAGGATCTAATAACTAAACAGAGTCCCTATCTGAGTACTACAATGGTAATAATTCTTCCTATCCAATATGAGAATAGAAGGTTAGATCAAACCATTTTGAGCTGCCATTGAACCAACTCTAATACTAATTGTTAAGGAACAGAGAAACAAATAACAAGAAATAGCATAATAAGGAGAGGAATAGAAGAAATTTTATCTCTTATTCGCACCTTGAATTGAATACATAAGATCCTATTCATAACAAAAAAATGTGAACTAAATGATAAACATAAAATTCCAATTAGAATCTTGGTGAATAATAATAAGAACTAAGATATATCCTTTACCAATTAAAAGAAATGGACTCTTAAGGAACTTAAATAACAAAATAACTTGATAATTTCTAATTTGAATTAACTTCAACACATAGTAAAGGAGGAAAATTGAACAAAGGACAATGATTGATTTTGTAAAATCTTGCAATATCCTCCAGCATTACCTTTTGGCTAAAATACACATAGTTTCTTTAATTTAAGGTCATGTGAGGAAAACCCCCCATGTACTTTGAAAAGGAGCAAATTATCCTTTCTATCTATTTTCTATCCAAATTACTGACATTCCATTGTATGCCCATCATATGTACCCATTAAAATATTAATAATGTCATAATTTTCTTCTCATTACAATTTTCTTCTCTAGTAAAAGCTAGTAGAGGAGAAGAACAATGGCTCCTAACTTTGATGTCATTCTCCAACAAATGCAACACCTTCAGTGAAGATAAATCATGGAATTGGATAGCTTCATTCTACAATAGAAAGTATCAAGTGGTTGATAGTATTACAGACCTTGACACTCTATTACACTCATGATAATATTAGCATTGCAATGTGACAGCACTTGGAAAAAAAAGCATTTAGATAAATAAGATTCAAAACAAAATCACAACTCAAGCTAAATCTTGATCTCCAAATATAATGGAAATATAGAAAAAGAGACATCCACCACACAAGAATTTTGAGGAAGTGACATTAGAGTCATCCTTCTTTCCTATGCTAATTGTAACCTTCAAAGAAATGGCGGTATAGTGAATCATTCTAAAATTGTTAGTGTTCTTTTAGGTACATGTTGTAATGTTAGTGGTTCAAATGGAAAATAAATGAAAGGGTTATAAATTATCCTTTTTTCAAAGTGTATGGGGTTTTTCGCACATGACCCTAAGTTCAGGAGGTTATGTATATTTTGATCTTACCATTTTTGTGTTCTTATGAGATTAGAGATTTTAATAGGTTTATATTCTAATTTAAATATCCAAACATGGAAATAGAACCAATGATCTTACAATAAATTTCAAGCATATAGGAGTGTGTTGGGAATCTACACAAGGAAAAGACAACGGTAACAACGGCCAATGGGCGGTTGTTGGAAGACACTCCAATGCTTAAGTTAGTGAACAAATAGAGTGTTGGCAAGGAACTTATGAAAATGTTTTAGGGTTTTAGGAAAGACTTGGTGTCTTTATATAATCACGTAGTGAGGGCAAAAAAGCCCAGTGATGGATAAGGCTGTATGACTAGCAGTTTGTATGAACTGCTGATGTGGCATTGAGGTACTATCCTATATGGACGTCAGGAGGAATGGTGGTTAAGGGCATGGTTGTATTGTACTGGGTGTCAGGTGCTTGTTGGGTAACCTATAGGCCATGTTTGTAGGCTCTTAGGGTCTTAGGGTGAGCACCACCTCATGAAGTTTTAGTGTTATCACTTGCCCCGCTTCATCCTTGGGTTTTCAAGAAAGGGCGTCTATTGGCTCAAGCTTGGTGCCTTGATAGGGATGCTTTATTTGACTTGGTGCTATGTGTTCAATGATTATCTCAAACTTAGTGTAACTAATGGCTACATGCATTCATTGTAGCACATTTGTTCAAGGACATCATCATTGCTGGCTTTTAGCGCTTTCTTGATCTCTACCATTGAATATGCTTTTTACTTCTGGGATGATCCTGGTCATTGGCTCCTAGGAGTATAAATTGCTTCTTCCCTCCTTTTCTCTTCACTTTACATTTAAAACCTCAAAACTTTGCAGCTTTCTTCTATGCTTCTGTAATCTATGACCTTATGCCTTTCAGTGTTCCAATGATTGTTGGTGGCAGCGCTTCCGACCTTTGGTTACCTGCTCTTATCTTGGTAAGTATCCGACATCCTTTTTTGCCTTAGTTGCTTATTTTACTATTATAGAATTTTGCTTCTGGTTTTGGTTTGGGTTTGTTTTTGGGGTTTCATTACTCATGCTACAAGATATTTGACTTTTTGTGACAAATTTTCAGTGGCAACTAAAAAGTCATCACTAAAGGTCGGCTTACTGTGACAACTTTTTAGGTCGTCACTAAAAGGGACTGCTTTCAGCGATGACACAGAAAGTCATCATAATAGGTCACCTTTCAATGACGACCTTTTTTAGTCGTCATAATAGGTATACATTCAGTGACGACAAAAAAGTCGTCACTGATAAGTTATCACAGTAGGTACCCTTCAGTGATGACTTTTTTTTCATCACAGTAGGTAAATATTTAGTGACGACTAAAAAGTTTTCACAGAAGGTACCCTTCAATGATGAATTTTTCGTCATCACAATAGGCAAGCTTTTAGTGACGACTAAAAGTCATCACAAAAGGTCAACTTTCAGTGACGATCAAAAAAGTCGTCACAGAAGGTATCCTTTAGTGACGACTTTTCTTATTATCACAATAGGTAAGCTTTTAATGACGACTAAAAGTCATCACAAAAAAGAACTTTCAGTGACGACCAAAGAAGTCATCACTGAAGGTGCCCTTCAGTGACGACTTTTTAGTTGTCACAGTAGGTAAGCTTTCAGCGATGATTAAAAGTCTTCATAAAAGGATAACTTTCAATGACGATAGAAGAGGTAGCACTGAAGGGCACCTTCAGTGACGACCTTTTAGTCGTCACAGTAGGTGGGCTTTCAGTGATGACTAAAAGTCGTCACTGAAAGTATACCTTCAGTGATGACCAAAAACGTCGTCATTGAAGAGTACCTTCAGTGACGACATTTTAATCGTCACAGTAGGTAGACTTTCAGTGACGACTAAAAGTCGTCACAAAAATTGAACTTTCAGTGATGACAGAAGAGGTCGTCACTAAAGGGTACCTTCAGTGATGACTAAACCCTTCAGTGACGACCTTTTAGTCATCATAGTAGGTAGGCTTTTAGTGACGACTAAAAGTTATCACAAATACCCAACCTTCAGGGATGACCAAAAACGTCGTCACTGAAGAGTACCTTTAGTGACGACATTTTAGTCGTCACAGTAGGTAGACTTTCAATGACGAGTAAAAGTCGTCACAAAAACCCAACCTTCAGTGACGACTAAAAATGTCAACGCTGAAAAGTACCTTCAGTGATGACCTTTTAGTCGTCATAGTAGGTAGGCTTTCAGTGACAACTAAAAGTCGTCACAAAAATCGAACTTTCAGTGACGACAGAAGAGGTCGTTACTGAAGGGTACCTTCAGTGACGACCTTTTTGTCGTTACAGTAGGTAGGCTTTCAGTGACAACTAAAAGTCATTACAAAAATTGAACTTTCAGTGATGATAGAAGAGGTCGTCACTGAAGGCTACCTTTATTGACGACCTTTTAGTCGTCACAGTAGGTAGGCTTTCAGTGACGACTAAAAGTTGTCACAAATACCTAACCTTCAGTGACGACCAAAAACGTCGTCACTGAAGAGTACCTTCAGTGATGACATTTTAGTCGTCACAGTAGGTAGACTTTCAGTGATGACTAAAAGTCATCACAAAAATCCAACCTTCGGTGATGACTAAAAATGTCATTGCTGAAGAGTACCTTCAGTGACGACTTTTTAGTCGTCACAGTAGATAGGCTTTTAGTGACGACCTTTTAGTTGTCACAGTAGGTAGGCTTTCAATGACAACTAAAAGTCATCACAATTACCCAACCTTTAGTGATGACCAAAAACGTCGTCACTAAAGAGTACCTTTAGTGACGACATTTTAGTCGTCACAGTAGGTAGGCTTTCAGTGATGACTAACAGTCATCACAAAAACCCAACCTTCAGTGACGACCAACAACGTCATCACTGAAGAGTATCTTCACTGACGACATTTTAGTCATCACAATAGGTAGACTTTCAAGGACGACTAAAAGTCGTCACAAAAATCCAACCTTCAGTGACGATTAGAAACGTCTTTTTGTCAGTGACAACTTTTTAGTGAGAGAGGATGAGAGCAAGTGACAATTTTTTAGTGACGACTTTTTGTCGTCATTGAAAACGATCTTCAATGATGACAAAAAGTCGTCACTAAAGTCGACCTTCAGTGATGACTTTTTGTCGTCACTGAAGGCTGTCTTTAGTGAGGACATTTTGTCGTCACTGAAGGTTACCTTCAGTGATGACTTTTAATCGTCACTAAAGGTGCCTTTAATGACGAAATTTTGTCGCCACTAATGGTCGCCTTCTGTGACGACAAAAAGTCATCACAGAAAATCCGACCTCTAGTGACGACTTTTGAAAGTCGTCACAATAGAGCTTTAGCCACGGCGCATATGTGATGAGATTTTGTCGTCACTGAAAGTAGCTTAAGTCGTCACTAAAGGTTTTAGTGATGACTTTTGTCGTCACTGAAATTTAATTTTCTTGTAGTGTTATTCCTCCCAATTCTTCCCCCTGCTTGATCAACTATTAATCTCTATGATATTTTTAGGTACATTTTCTTTTACTTTCTTTTGTTTTTAACTTTTTAATGTTATGGTTATGCTTCTCTAGAATGAGTGGGCCTTAATGGATTTTGAGGATTGTGAGGATCTAGAGGTATCTATTTCTATTCCAAGTCCATTTTCTTGGTCTTCTAAAACATCCTCTCCCTTAGGGGCACCACAAGTATCTTCCTAGTCTTCCTTATCCTCGTCTACCATGTTGACAGTTGATGTTGCTCGCCTTAACTATGGGGAACCAAATGGGCCTATCAGGCGAAAGTTTTAGTTATCCTAGCAATGCAATGGGTGGTGGTCGAGTGCTCATTATGGTTTCTGATGATGAGGATGTCAGGACATCTGGTCCTCAGGAAATTATTAGGGTGAGCATCCTAACTTCAAGGAATGTTTATGCCCACATCGTTCACCTTTTGGAGCTTTTGTTAGTCTAAAGACTTCATCAGGATGATGGTTATGAGAGGGCCATAAATCCTGCTAATAAGAGTATGGGGTTGGATTTTGTTGATGTTGTTTACCGAAACACACCTCCAAATGCAAGCCTTTATAATCAGGTGACCTTGACCTGATTAGAGCAAAGAACTTATGCCAGTAGTCAATATGAAGGGTGATCCATTTTGTGAGCCCTTGTATAGATGAGAGGACATGCACTTATGACACAGGGAACTACTGCATGCACTACGGCAGTCCCCCTTTCTCCAAATTTGAGAGGGAGTTGATGAATGCTAATGCCATTAGGGTGGCCCCATCCCAGCTTTCTTGCTATGTGTAGGTCAACATAAGTGTCTTCAAGCGATCTTAAGGTAAGTTGATCGCCCCCACAACCTCAAAGCTTTCTACCACTTTTGTGTTTGGAATCCTCATAGGGGTCATATTCATTTCCAAGCAATGACCGCTACAGGGATTTGATTGTCACAGGCTTGGCGTCTAATCCCAAATACTGGAAAGATAATTTCTTTCTGTGTTGAAGCAACAAAGGTTTTGCAGATTCTTCCTTGTGGGTTCAATAGAGAGGGAAAATACTACTTATAGTCAAGTGTTCTCACCCATGATAAAATCCCATCCTTGTGAGTGTGGGGAGTTACGTGGTGAAAAGCACTCGAACCATAATTGAGGTGATCTTGGGGGCTCTCCTAGGATAGAGCTTTGACAACAATGCCAAAATTATTATAGGTTTTTCTTTTGTTTAGTCTGTTTGTTTTTGTCTTAGTGCCTTGTTAATAGTTGTTTATTTTGTCTTTCAAAAGCCTACCTACACGACATGAGCACTTTCCATCATATAAGGATACACCGTCACAATCATAGCTCAATTAGCTGATCCATTGCACCTTCCTCTACAAATGGTCGAGCTCATGAAGAGAGGGAATGCCAAGAAAATGAGCGCTAGGAGAAGAAATGCGATGAGAGGGAGCATTCTGGCAATAAGCGTTGCACAAAAGATCACCATAATGGGGGCACCTAGTGTGGTCACAGAAGGAAAAATCATCACCAAGGCAATGGTGATGAAGCACCAAGTAAAAGAAAAGTCAGACAAAAACCATTCCAGGGCCGATTGTCAACCTTGACAGCTTGTTCACACCCTCCTTAGAATAGCAAAACCAGCAACTCCAGGTCCAACCTCACCGTTCTAGTCTATCTGAGCCCATCAATGAGGTTTTGCAAAGTGCCTACACAACACTTGACAAGGTGAAGAAGGTGGCAGATCTTGCCCTCGCTCTACTCCCCTAACTTAGGGTAGAAAAGGAGAAGTCACAGCTTGTTTATAAGTCTAAGCAAATGACGCTCCAAGAGAAAGAAGACGTAGCCACCAAAGTGGTCGAGAAGAAGGATTTGGCCGTAAAAAACCTATTTGCCTGGCAGAGCCAAAAGAGAAAGTTATGGTCCTTGAAGCCCAAGTCCAAACTAATTCAAAAGCTTTGATAAAGGCAAATAGTGATCGAATTCAAGTGGAAGGGAAACTAGCTACCACAGTGGAGGGGGCTCAACCAGACGCCTCGAAGGTCAATACTTTAATGGCTTGGGTCACTACTTTAGAAGATAAAGAATTGAAGAACTACCATTGTTCCTAGAACAATGCCATTTACTGGATCAAAAGGGATAACCCAGGGGTCCAACTTTATTTGTCTGAACTCAAACAGTTCTATGACTATGAGGTGGACAGTGGGTTGGACCATCTAGAGGGGCTGACGAGGATAAAGTCATCCCTTCAAATAACAATGGGAGTTCTCTGATGATTGTTGTGGAGAATGTTGAGGTCAGCGAGGGAGGACTTGGTGGCGAAGGTGACGGCGGGTAACCTGTGGCTTCCTTGGTCGAGGCAAATGCTCCAGTAATGGTAGGCATGCAGATTCAGATACTTCTGATGAGACTACTATTCCTAATGCTAACAAGAATGCTTGAAGGCCCTTATATGTTAGGGTGTTAGACTTATAGTCTGCCTTAATTTTCTTAAGTCTAATAGGTGCTAGGCTTGAATATTTTACTGATTATGGGCATTAGCCCTGGATATTTACTTTACTTTGTAGAAGTTATTCCTGTTCAATGCCTTTTTATGCTTGATTTATACATTATTATTTGCCGATATTTGTTTGCTTGCTTTTGTGACGTATTTCTTTGGGCTCCAAAAGCTAGATGTTTATCTTCGTGATAAGTTTTGTCATTCTTACATTTTATGATAAGTTAGTTCCAAAGGCTTTGTATATATGTGAGTTGGCGATGGTTACGTTGAATCTTGTGTTATTCTACCAAGTTAAAGAATAAGGCACCATAAGTGCAAAATGACCTTGTGGAATTATTCTATGGCAAGACTGGAAGCTATAATGGAAAAGTGGAGTAAAAGTGGAGAAAATAAAATAAGTCAAATGGAGCTTAAACATTTATTTTTTTCATTAATAGCTGTGTACAATGGGCAAACCCTTAGACTTGATTAGAGATTAAAATCTTAAACTACTTAGATGGGCTACTTAGATAGTGGAGGGTTTGGCCTCTTGGTTATGTTTCATGAATTCAAATGATGGCAAAGTAGTTTCATAGATAGATGGCATTCCAAGTACAAGGAACATCTCTTCCTTCAATGGTTTGGAAGAAATAAGCACTATTGTTCAAGGCTTCTTTTACCCAAAACGGTCCTTCCTAGTTGGGAGCTAACTTGCCTTTCTTTTGCTTTCTTCCTTGGTCTGTTTGCCTTCTGAAGGACCAAGACTCCTACCTTAAATTCAATTTTCTTAGCTCTTCGTTTATAGAAGCGTGTTAACTTTGCCTTATAGGCTTATGACTGGATACGAACTATCTCCTTATCTTCCATAGAGAGGTCTAGTTTCTTTCTCATTCACCTTTCATTTTCGTGCTCATTATAGTTGAGTACGTGGTCATTAGGTTCTTCAATTTCAACCAAGATGACAGCTTTGTATCCGAAGGTAAAGGGAAAAAAAACAATGAAACCAATGATAATTTGAGAAGTTATTCTACATGCCTAAAAGACATTAAGGAGTTCTTCTATCCATTTTCCTTTAGAGCTCTCAAGGCATTTTGTTAACCCATTGAGGATGACCATATTGACAAGTTGTACTTGTCTGTTTGTCTGGGGGTGTCTTATTGAAGCAAATTTTTGCAATATATGGATATTCTGGCAGAATGAAGGAAATGAAACACTAAGAAACTGTGTTCCATTCATGAAGATCAAGGCGTGTAGTAAGCGAAACCTATATACAATGGATTTCTAGATGAACTTCTTAGTGTTTTTAGCAGTGATGGTTACCAAGGGCTTTGCTTTTATCCATTTGGAGAAATAGTTAATAGGGAAGATTATGAACTTGTTTTGCCCAGGGACAAGAAGGAGTTTGCTTGTCAGGGGTTGTTTTATTGAAGAGAATTTTTGTAATATATGGATATTCTGGCAGAATGAAGCAAATGAAGCACTAAGGACCATATTCCATTAATGAAGATCAAAGCATGCAATAAGTCAAACTTGCATACAATGGATTTCCAGATGAACCTCTTGGTGTTCTTAACAATGATGGTTGCCAAGGGCATTGCTTTTATCCATTTTGAGAAATAGTCGATGGGGAAGATTATAAAATTGTTTTACCCAGGGACAAGAGGGAGTAGCCCAAGAAAGTTGATCCCTCAAGTGTTAAATGGCCAGGAAAATATGATTGGGTGAAGTGCAAAGTGTCCTTGGTGGCTTACTTTCAAGAAAATTTGACATTTTGGGCACTTTCTAACATATTCTCTCTGGCATCCCTTTTGGTACTCAGCTAATAATACCTATTGAGGATTGTTTTCCTTGCAACAAAAGACATTAAGGATTTCTTTTATCCATTTTCCTTTGGCGCTCTCAAAGCAACTTTTTAACCCATTAGGAATGACTTGATTGACAAGTTCTACTTGTTTATTTGTCTGGGGGTGTTTTATTCAGGTGATTTTTTGCAATATATAGATATTCTGGCAGAATGAGGCAAATTAAACACTAAGAAACCGTGTTCCATTAGTGAAGAACAAGGTGTGTAGTAAGCTAAACCTACATATAATAGATTTCCAGGCAAACTTCTTGATGTTCTTAGTAATGATGGTTGCTAATGGCTCTGCATTTATCCATTTGAAGAGATAGACAATAGAGAGGATTATGAACTTGTTTTGCCTAGGGATGAGAGGGAATAGCCCAAGAAAGTCAATCCCTTAAGTGTTGAATGGGTAGACACATGTGATTGGGTGAAGTTTAAAGGGTGCTTGGTGGCTTACTTTCAAGAAAATTTGACATTTTGGGCACTTTCTGACATATTCTCTGGCGTCCCTTTTGGCACTTAGCTAATAATATCCATTGAGAATTGTTTTCCTTGCAAAGGCTGAGGTGTCGATGTGGTTACCACAAATCCCTTTCATGGGGCTTCTCAAAACATAGTCAACCTCTTCATCATGGAGGCATATCAACATAAGTAAGGAGAAAAATCATCAACACAATTGGTGAATGGATTGACGAATGACCTTGGCAACCTCCACCTTCTCTTCAGGAAGTTGTTCATCTTTTAGAAAGGTAACAATGGGATCTATCCAGTAGGGCAATCGGGTCATGTACATGATCTCTTCTTTCTCTTTCGCATTTGACTTGGTAAGTATTTCTTGGAAGATTGATTGATTGTTCACAAATGCCTGAGTGTTGGCTAACTTGAACAGTGTATTTGCTCTATCATTTTTAGTTTTGGAGACAAGAGTGAGCTTATACTCCTTAAACCTTATAGCAATGTCTTTGCCTTTTCACTATACCTTGCTAGTCTTGGCACCTTTGTTTCATATGTTCTGGTGATCAACCCCACTACTAGCTAAGAGTCACTATGCACTTTGATTCTCTTTGCCCCTACTTCTTTGGGTAACTTTAATCCAGTGACCAGGGTCTCATATTTAGATTTATTGTTGGTTGCCTCGAACTCAAATATCAGGGAGTACTCTAACAATACTGGGTCAGGTCCTTCAAAGATGATTCTTGCCTCGTTTCCTTTGTTTTTGGATGATTTATTAATAAATAACATCTATACAAAAGTTTTGCCATTACAAAAGGGTTGCCAAGTTTGGATAGGTCATTTTTCCTATGAAATTAACGAGTGCATGTGACTTTATTACCCTATTTGCTTCATATTTGACCCTATATTCACTAAACTTGGTCAAGTAGCTTACCAAGCAATTGACAAGGTTAGGTTTCTTAAGGACATGTAAAGGCTGGTTTGTTCGAACAACTATTTCATGGCTCTGAAAATAAGGTTCAATCATTTGAAAGAGATTAAAAGGGTGTATGTTGATTTCTCAATTTTTTAGTACTTATGCTTGGCCTTATCTAAGACCCTGCTTACAAAGTAAATGAGCTACTGCTTGCCCTTCTCTTTTTTAATGAGAACTGAACTAACTACTTCATGGGTCATGGCTAGGTATAGGTAGAGTGTTTCTTCAAGGATTGGTTGGGGCTAGGTATGCTTTCATTTTGGTGAGTGCCTTTTTGTATTCATTGTGCAAATAAAGTTCTTGATACCTTTTAGGATTTTAAAGAATGAAAGGTATCAGATGCCCAACCTAGACATGAACTAGGTGAGCAAAGTGATACACACATTAAGCCGGTGAACTTCCTTGACATCCTTAAGGCTATGCTTTTATAGAATCGCCCTACACTAGATAGGGTTTGCCTCAATGCCTCTTTGGGTCACCATGAAACCTAAGAATTCCCCAGTGGATACGCCAAATCCATACTTGTTCAAGTTTATTCTCATGCTATTTTTCCTTAGTATAACGAATGTTTCTTGCAGATCCTCCAAATGTGAGTCGTATCTGCCAGATTTGATAAGCATATAATCTACATAGACTTCCAAATTTCTTCCTATTTGAATGGTGAACACTTTATTCATCATTATTTGGTATGTCACCCCTGTGTTCTTCAAATTGAAAGGCATTACTTTGTAATAGTAGGTGCCTTTATTTGTGATAAAAGTTATCTTCTCTTTATCCTACTCAATTATTAAAATCTGGTTATAGCCCTGGAAGGCATCCTAGAAACTGAGCAATTTGTACCATGAAACCTAATCAACCAACAATCTATGGATGGAAAAAGAAATGAATCTTTTAGGCATACTCTATCAAAGTTCGATGAAGTCCACACATATCCCCCACGACCTTTTTGCTTTTTAACTAGAACCACGTTGGAGAGCAAGTCATGTGGTGTATTTCCCTAATAAAACCTACTATAAGCAACTTGGTGGCCTTTTCCTCAATAATATTTTAGCGTTCAAAACTAAATGTCACTTGTGCTGTTGAATTAGCTTCCTTAGCATGTCAATTATAGTCCAGGCAAAAACTTCAATTTTCTCCTTTATTAGTTTGACTAGGGCTTCTTTCATTCAGCAAGCAGCTTTAATCTAAATCGGATCACCCACCAATCATTAGGGATGACAATGCACAACTCTTCCAACTTCTCCACAAGTTAGGATTTAACTCTTTTCATTCTTCATCCTTTGGGTCTAACTTTCCATGACAATGGCCTTTTGGCACTTTAACACTTTAGCCTGGGCTTTTTGGCATTCACCTTTGTTTAATATAGTCTCTAATTTGAAGCTGTTGAAGTAGCAATGGCAAGTTGTTTCTTGGTCTGCCTAGATTTAATCTACCCCATTATTAATGGGGAACTTCATTAGTGGTGTGGTGTTGACACAATACCCTTTGCCTTATTATGATCATATGCCCTAAGATTGCATTTTAGGTAGAATTTCCTCATTTTACCATAAAAAAATCAACATCAATGTCTCAGCAGAAATCACCTTCACTGATTGCCATTCTTAGGGTATACTCTCTTCTACTTCCATTCCCTTACATGAAAAACCAATCAAGAATCCCATATATAGTACAAACTACTAGTGAGGGATCTTGGGAGCCTTTATAGCATGCTCATAAAAGATAATAGCAAAACTGCCTTGATCTCCTAAGATTCTTTCCATAATCCAGTTGTGGATTGTGGTAGTTATGACCATCAAATCATCATGGTTTCTAATGATGTCTTCATAATCCTTGTCCGAAAAGGATATCATTAGGGAAATCTCATTTACTCATGCTCTCTTGTTAGTGTTCATCACTTTACAAGCAGATTTATTTATGTCATTCATCATACTTCCTCCTTATGTAAATCTATCAGCTATTACCTTAACCACACCTATTGGTGGAAGTCATTCTTCTTGATTAAGTGATGACTTTATTCTACATTCATCTCTCTTATATTTTCTTGATTGTCCTTTCTGTCATTTTTTTTTTGGTTGCCTCTTCTGCCTACTTTTCTAATGGCTTGGTCATGATCACCTTTGTAAAGATATGTGTCCATTGTCCACACCTGATCAAGTCTTCTATTTTGTCTTTTAGGGCTATGCATTCTTCTGTTCCATGCTATAATCTCTATAAAAATGGCAATATTTAAACTTATTTATTGGCCCACAGTGCTTATGTTGTTTAGGCCATTTAATCTACACCCTAAGAGCGTTTAAAGATGAACAGTTGTTGAATCGTGCCGTGACTAGTGAATGCTTTCTTGGAAGCAACCTCCTGGTGTCCTTCCAAGGCTCAAGCCTAAGAGGAAAGGTTTTTTTTGGCCATGTAGCTTGTTGTTTCTTTTGGCAAGCTCTATTTCTTTAATGTTTATGAATTTTGACAATGATGAAAATACAAGGGACCACTCAAGGAATTAATGAGCAACAAATATTTTCACATTTATTTCCTTTCATACTGTACCTCTTAGAATGTTACGGACTTGAATTTAGTGAATTGGCCTTTTCTTGTATTTGGTCATGATTTGGAGGTTAATTAAATTAATTGCCTAATGTTGGGGTTTTGACACTATTTCAGTTTTCAGGCTATAACTTGAGCTCCAGATGTTGGATTAGGTCAATTTTTATATGGATGGAAGCTAAGAGAAAGTCTATAACTTTCATGTTAAGGCCAAAGCTCAGTTCTACCATTTAGAGTCTCAAAATTTAACATCATGTTGACCTAGAGTTTCTGTCTAGAATTAACTGTCACAATGATTAGGCTATTATTTTGTGTTATTTTATGGGCCACCTTTGAAACATTTTTGGCTTTGTTTTGGGGCTATTTTCCCTGTTATTTCCTTTATTTTTTTGGTTAATTAAGACTTGAATTTGTAATGATTTATGGGCTTTTGGCAGTTTAATTTCAGCTAGCCTTGTTGGCTGAGTTATCTGGCTTTGGTTTTTTTTTTTTTGGTCTTTTTAACTTATATACTTGGTTATTTGTTTGGATGTTTAGTTGGGCTTGCTAGGATTGAACCCAACCCATTTTGGAGCTTAATTGCTATGAGGGGAGGCATGTTTCCCTTAACCATTTAGATTAGTGAAATTAAGAATTGAGGAGTCTTCTTCCTAGAGCACATGCTTTCCTAGGATTCTTATTAGAACTTCAAAACTTATCAAAGAGTTTCCTCTTTGTGACATCAATCTTTATCACTTACATGGCATAAATATCCTTCTTTTTCTTTCACTTTTTGGTGCTGATTTGCTAAACTGGAGATAGATCCATGAGTATCTCCAAGGGAGATCACATCAGTTTGGTATCAGAGCTTTGGCTCTTACAATTTAGGTGATATCTCTTCTTTTTCCCATATTTTTTGCTTCAATTTTCCTCTCATTTTGTGCTAAGCATCCTTGAATTTTGTGGTACATTTTTGAGTTCAATTGCTTGATCAATTGATGTCCAATTAAGCTACTAGTGTTGCTGAAATTTTCTACTATAGTGTTTTTAGTTTCTATCACTAATTTGCTTTAGTTTTTGGGCATTTTCTACATCAAATTTCTACAAATAAATTTTGTAATCTTGTTGCACATTAAGTGTTTGATGTTAGCTTTGTTTGATTTGATTTTTTCTGCTCAATCGGCTTCATTTCAATTTCATTTCCTTGCTTATTCTAGTGAAGGTTCTGATGAAATTTTTATAGAATTTTCCTCTTGTTTTGTTGATGTACAAATCTAGTTAACTAAAGTCCAAAGCCTAAACTGCAAATCGAGAATACAAGATAACAAGAAAAAGAGAGAGGAAGAACAAGAAGACAATAAAAAGTTTTTAATGTATGTTCAGCCTAAATTAATGCCTACGTCCACGACTGTTCATCTCTCTGTATTTTGGTCGAGTAACAGTATATATTGATTGTCTCTCCCCTGTACAATGGTTTCAACCCCTGTTTATAGTGGCTGGGGTGTTACAATTTGAATGCAAATCAAAAAAGGAAAAGAATTATGAATTGATTACACTTGTATAACAGACAATATTTGATTTAAAAATGGATAGGCAATTAATTAATTTCTAATTTGGAAAGTTAACTCCTTCTCCGATTGAATCACACAGAGCTTCTAGATGATGGTCAGGAAAGCGTTGTTGTGTGTTTTTCGTAAATGCATAGTGTAGTTGTAGTAAACACCAGCAAGTATGGGTCGAATCCCACAAGGATTTCGCTATCAACTACTAGAGTTTACAATTTAAGTTATTTAAATCAAATAAAGGTATTAAAGATATTAAAGAAGACTAATGAAAGAATGGCACTTAATTAATAGACGAAGTTCAATTGTAAAAGCCTAGGATTGGGGTTCTCCACACTTATAGTCTTCAACAAATAGTGTAAATTCTTCCTATTGTAATTACTTGGATAATTGAGGATGGTTTAGCCTAGATTAATTACTAGCCTATTTCAAAGTCTAATAATAATACTTAAATCAACCTAATTGAGCCTACTTTCATGGTTTAGATTAATTTAAGCCCTTTAATATCAGTGCCAACCAAATTAATCCTAAATGAACTTAGTTTACTTTCATGATCAAAATTTCCTTATTCAACTATTAGGGTTCTGGTAATAATATTCTCCTTTTGGTACTTCAACTATCTACCTAAAATTAGACAAAATAATGGCCAAATATTTTATCAAAAACTTAGCAGGCATAATAGTTGAATCAATTAATACCAAGTAATTATAATAGGAAAGCAATCACTAGTAGCAAGGGACCATAAGTGGCTTATTCCCAATCCTAGAATAAAATCTACTTACACATAATGGAAATAAAAATCAAACTCATTATCATTGAATACTTCATAATATCCAATACAATGCAGAAAAATAAAGATGAAGTATGAAAGAGAAAATCAGGATGCCAAGTGATGAAAATAAAATAGAATCTTCACAAGAACTTCAATCCACAAGAATATCTCTTAATTTACTTAAAAAAATGCCTAAAAATAGAAAACCTAACTGAGCTATATGAAAAATATCTAAAAATTCCCAGTGGTTGTATAGAAAAATAGCTTAAATAGCAAGGCAACAGACTCAAAACAGGGTCGTGTCCCAGTGGTTGTTTTAGGCTAGGGATGCAAAATTCTGGAGAAAAAGGCTAGCACCAAACACGGTCGTGTTTGGGGCTCTTTGGCATAGTTTTCTTTGCTTCAAATGGCTGAGTTGTACTCCTCGCAAGGGCTCCTCTCCTAGCTTCTCCTTAATCCAAATATGCTCTGAACCTTCATTTTCATCCTCCCTTTCTAAGCCTTCTTACAAACCTATAAAGAAAGACACAAAACAAAGCAGTACTAAAGAACAAAATACTAAACCAAAGCAAAAAGAACAAAGAAATCATAGGTTAACAATAATTCAAAAGGTTAAAACTAACATAATATTGTGTAATTTGCCCACTTATCAAGCATGCTTTGAGCTGTAAGCTAGACCTCGTCCTCAACGACCTAAAGCTACACGTAAGGTTACTTTGACCCTTGTTGACCAGTGATTTGAGTTCACATTTGGTGATCTAATGACTTGCTCCAGTGACCTCAATCCTAGATGAGCTGGGCCCTTTTCAACTGGGCTTGTCCATTGGGCTTTTACTAGCCCATTTATATGGCCCCAAAAATGCCCACAACATTAATGCCCTAACTCTCAGTGTGATCTGTGGACTTGGAGCTATAGTTTACTAGTAAAACCTAGTGATTGCAATCTGTCATGCTGTCATTTAGACTTCTGTCCCATCACTCTATCTGTGCCAACTCTTGGGTAGTTGTTCTACCACTCACTCATACCATGATTACCATATTTAATGCGCACTTTTTTTGATAACTATCAGAGTGGTGATGACTAAGCCTTGTTATCCATTGGATCGTTAGATCAATGGCAATTGATTAGTCTCCAGATCTAACGGTAAGGCTATACAAGCTATATAAGGTGAGAGAAAACCCTTTTTTCCTCTTACTTGTCATTTTTGAAATCCAACACTCTACTTCTTACTTTTTTCTCAAACTCACAAACATTTGCCACCATTTTTTACTCTTCTGCTTTGCCAAATTTGCAATAGAATACTTTGAATTTGGGTTGCTAGGGACCAGTCTTGCACATCATTCCCTTCTTAGAACTCCTCTTGTCCTATTAATATAGTAAGTTCTCTCAGCACACCTTTGACTCTAAGCTTCTATTTTAAATGAACACCTTGCTCTATGAGTTTTTGATGTCTTGATGCTTGGAAAGTTTGGTAGTGTGTGCCTATTAGTTGCTAAGAAATTTTGCATGTTGGTTAATTCTGTTGAATGCTTATTTTCATAACTTTTGTTGTTTGTGGAAGCTGATGCGATCTGTTTGATAAAATACTTATAGGTTTTAGGGTCGTAGATTATTGAATTTAGCTCTCTACCTATTTCCCAGGTTTTAGTGGCCTGATAGACTCATTGGTTGAGCCTCCCATGTTTTTAATGGTATGGGTCTTAAGTGTGGTGATATGAGACATGTATGACTTGCTGCACAGGAAATTCCCTGTTAGCAGATAGAAACCTTAGCTTTTCAGTATGGTCTACTTGTAGTGACTTGATTGTTCTGTCTTCTCTGTAGACGTTTGCATGTCATAAGTGTCGTGGTCACCAAGTAGGGAGTGCTAATGTTCCTGACTCTTCAGATCAGAGTAAGGAGCAGGTGCGTGTGATCGAAGAAGCGGCCTCTAAGAGTGATGAGAGGCCTCCTACTTGCATGATGTTTATTCACCATGCTTCAATTATTAAGCTTAACGAGCTTGGGGGAATAGATCTAACATACCACTTCCCTAAGGGCTGTCGCATCATGGTACCCTCACCTAATGACCACGCAGCTTATCCTCCTCCAAGGTTCATTGTTATTAATACCCACCATTTTGATGCTAGCCTTAGATTCCCAATTCACCCTTATATTATTAATTTGTTAAATAAATTAAAACTTTCCCCCTTCCAGCTCACACCCAACTCCTACTCCTAACTCACCTCCCTTGCTCTTCTTTATCTTACGAATAACCTCCCACCTCTTTCTGCAAGGGTTTTCTACTACCTTTACTATATCAAGGGTATAGGTAGCGGCAAGTCAGGTCAACAAGATGGGATATACTACCTTACAGCTTACCAGATAGACTACAAAAAAATCTCACCCCAAGGTAACGCAAAGGGTAAGTCCAATGTGGGGAACTCTAAAACCCATCAATTTTATATTTCTTGCCCATCTCATCTTCTTCTTCACAACTTTGGGTTTGTCTTTGCTCCTAGTAAGTGAGCTAAAAATGTGTGAGCTTACATGAGCACATATTTATTTTATTTTTGGTTTGACATTTTATTTCATTTCATGGACAGAGCTAGTAAAGATAAGTTGATATTAAAAGTAGAGGAAGTTGAAGTGCTTGGCCAATTTGCTATTGTGGACGGCCTCAAGAATGACCTCAGATTTGACGAAGACCTCCTGCACTCACAAGCTCGATCCAGCTTTGAATGTTAAGTTCCTTGATAGCAACAAAGACATCAGAGCTCGTGGAATTAAGGTGGTTGGCCCAGCAAACTTTTGGGAGTATGCAGATATGGTGAGGCTCAATCTTCTCATGCCACCAGCCCCTCTTTCTACACAATCTGCTGACCCTATTGCTATCACAATCACATCAGCTCTTACTATTGTTGTAGCCCATACTATTGTAAATCAATCTTCTTCCATCGTAATAGTAGTAATACCTCTTATGCACTAGTTCCCACTTCATAGCCTGAGGTCGTTGAGGTCCCATATGAGTCAGTGAGAGCTTCTACTCATGTAGGTTTAATTACTCCTAGTGATGGGGCAAAGGCAAAGTCCCTATACAAACCCCTTGCCAAGAAGTAAAAAGTGGATAAGGGGAAGGAAGTGGTGGCCGTAACCAAACAAGTGGCACATGAGGTCCCACCCCAAAAGCAATCTGATGGCCTTGGCCTTGAGGCAGAGGATTATTACAACTTCCTTCAGGAGAACGTGGATCAGATCCTGAGGATCCACACTAAGCCATTAGAGTCGAAGGAGATGCTTGGTGAGGGCTTGATAGGCTATATAGCTCATCACGATATACTAGTAAGTTTAGTTATTTCACCTTGGTTCTTTTGCTTTTTTGCAAGGTAACTTAACCATTTGGTTTCTCAGAGTGCACTGGGGGAGATAAAGCAAAGGGACAAGCTTTTAGCTTTGGAGAAGGATAAGAAAAAGCTCAAGAGCAACTTGGCTACCATGACAACTGAGGCGTTGGGGTTAAGGAATGAAACGTAGCTACTTGAGACCCAGTTGAGAAACACCGAGATGGCCAAGAAGCAAGCCAAGGAGGCCCTGTCTTACAAAGAGGCAAACCATGAAGCTGTCATGTCTACCCTTACTTCGAATCTCAATAAGGTTGTTGACGAGTTATCGTAAGTGAAGGATGAGCTGGATGTGGTAGTGCAGTGAGCTGAGGTCGCTGAAAGAGAGAAAGAGGCCATGGTGCAGTGAACAGAGGTTATGAAGAAAGAGATGAAGGTGGCCAAGAAGGAGGTCACTCAGGCAAAAGAGGAAATCGCTATGCTAGTTGCGAAAGCAGACGAAGATGCAGTGTCTAAAACCACTGTCGACTTCTTGTACACCTTGTGGAAGGAGCACTCGAAGATGAACTTCTCCTTTTTTGGTAGGGATGTTCACAAGGCTATTAAGAACTTCGAGGAAGCTATGAAGGTAGCTCCTTCAACTAAGAGTGCAAAGGCTGCAAGTGGAGTAACTCCTACTCAGGGTACACAGGTCACTAGTGGAGTTGCTCCTACTCATAATGTAACTCAAAGAGAGAGCAGCTCATAAATCATGGAGACAGCTAAGGTGGCTATTGATAACCAAATGATAGATGACCTACTCACCCTATATGTCGACCCTCCAACCCACCAAAGTATAACTCCTAAGGACTAGCCTTCCTCCTAGGTCATGATTGTTGCAATCTAAACATGCTTCTCTTTTTTTAACTTTGTTAATCATGATGATAACAAAAACCACCAAGTTAATGCCAAGTTGAATGCTCAGTAGGTTACAGATGATAACTCAAAG